>QGOA01007393.1:0-17237 GCA_003313075.1 Termitomyces sp. MG16
GAGTACCCTGGCCAGTAGTCAAGCTCCCATTCGGACATATCGCGGAGCACCCGCGTCGTTTACAACTAGATATGAAAATGAAATTAAGTAACCCATGGCCAATGGAGGACGGGTGGGGAGGATACACAAATGCAAAGCAAATGAGTGTGAGTGGTGGAAGGACACGCTATGTACGTACCTCGAGCACGGCACTGTCTTGTCGCATTTGAGTTTAAGTCTGGGGGCGCACGGTGTGGGTGTTAGGGGATTCGTTTGGATGGGTGAGAACGACGACGACGTACCGCGCCAACGCCAATGCCAACGCCAACGTCGACGTCGAAGCAGAAGTCAAAAACGAAAACACGAACACGAACACGAACCACCTCCCTCTCCGTCCTTGTCCTTCCTGTCTTCCGGGGGGTGCGGTGGGTGCGGTGCGGTGCGGTGGAGTGGAGTGGGTGGGGAGTGGAGGGGATCGTAAATGTAACCGAAATCGTAAATGTAAATGTAACCGTAATCGTAACCTTGCCGCCCCCAAAGCCTTGCTATTATAAACAACCCGTGAGCCCCGCGTCCAAGTATAGACCGAGAGTGTCCACAACACAATTTTCGTTTTCTTTGCAGTTTTCAGTTTTCAGCTTTCAGTTTTCAGTTTCCAGTTTCCAGTTTTCAGTTTCCAGTCTTCAGTTTCCAGTTTTCGGTTTCGAGCACTGTGTGGAGGCTGAGAGAAAGGCGAAAGGAGAAAGGGGACTGTTGAGTTGAGTTGGGTTAGGTTGGGGTTTTTTAGGTTCGGTAGTACCAGTTAGTTAGTTAGGCTCCCTTGACTTAAGCTTCCGGCTCCAAGGCACAATACAATTTAAATACGACGCACCACGACACACGACACGGACACACGACACGGACACACGACAGACAAGCCACACGTAACGTAATAATGGATCCGTCGGATAAGTACTTACTTAGTACTTAGGACCCATGGCATGGCATGGCATGGCAGGCATGGGATCTCGGGGGTATTGCTATATGGCGTTATGGTATGCGCCAAGGATCTTTGTGTGATGTGATGTGATTGTGATTGTGATTGTGATTAAGTAGTTCAGGTGTTGTGCTTGTTAGCAGTGGGGTGGGGTGGGTAGGATGGGTTTAGATGTGATGTGATGTGATGTGATGTGGGATCGATAGAGGAGGGGTGCGGGTGCGTAAAAGCCAAGCCAAGTAAAAAAAAAAGTAAAATAATCTAATCATGACATCTGGTCCCCATGGTGTGTTGTCAACGACTTTTTCAGGAATTTTGTTGTACATTTCGTAAGCTATGCGATGTTTGGCACCGACGTCTTCAAATTTAGGAAATGGAGGGCGCTTCTTCCCAGGCGAACCGGTTTCTATAATGAATATCGTGGTCTAATGAAATTCACTGCCAAGCAAGTCCTCCTCTCAAAAGTAGCGGGCTATGCGGCTGCAGGGCGCCCTCAAAACATTATCTTTGTCAGGAGTTGAATAGCACGTGCTTAGCTAAAACCCTATTTCGTATCCCTGTCTTGTATTGTTATTTGCGGACTCTCGTTTATATCCCTATTTTATTCACGGACTCTCGACACTTTGCTATTTACAGATATTCCATCCCTATTTTATTCACGGACGCTCAAAGGACTATCATCTTATTTTTTATTCTTAGAAAACACGGATTACTTTAGCCGCTTTAAATTAGTATATAAGAAGTCATGTATTCGACAGGTAGACTTAACTTTGATATTGTTGGTTTCTCGATTTGATTTTATCAAGTCGAATCCTGACATTATATCAAAGTTCCACACTCAGCCAAGGTCCCTAGCTCATTGTAGCAAGTGTCGTCCTCACTGTTTCCCCCGTCACACTCGACACAAACTCTTTACCTTCTCACTACTCTTATCCTACTCGTCCTCTATGCTAACCGCGTAACACAACAGGCCTAAGTATATTTTATTCTTTTATCATACTCATCACCGTTTGCTGGTGCTGCTAACGGTAGTCAGTAGATAGTGAGGAACCCTAGTTAGTAGGTACAAAAGGGTTGCTCCGAGGCACCCTCCAGAGTTGAACTGTTGGGCCTGTGTCCTTAAGTAGACCAGCTCTTCATACACCAGTGCAACAGGCGGTAGTCACTCCATTGAGCCTGGGTATTTAACAACTGCTCTCTGGTTTATTGGCGTGAACACACATCGACTTGTGGCTGACGAAGATCTTGACTTGCTTCCTGCACATGCTGTTCAAAGGCATATAATCGGCTGGTTATACTGAGTCCTCACTTGCATGCGTATATCAGCACTACCATAACTCTATGTCTTCTGATCCCAAAATTATGGCCACCAGCACTCCTGAAGATGCCGTTGGTATCCTTCAGAATGGGATTACTTCCATACTCAAAGCCATCAATCATTTCATACCGACCTGGGGTGCCACTGCAGCTAACCTTGACGTCACTGCACAATCCGTAAACCAGCTCGCAGTTGCCACTGCACAGTCTGTCGACGCCACTGCCAACAACATTGCAGCTATTACCAACCTTCCTCAGCCACACATCAATGTGGCTGTCAGCCCAAGAACCATCCTGCTTCCAGACGAATTCAAAGGAGCTAAAGATAAATCAGCTTACTTTTTACAGACATGCAACCAATACTTCGCTCAAGCAGAGGTGACAAGGGACGAAGTCAAAGTAGCAACGGTGTTGGCACTCATGAAAAGAGAAAAAGCAAGCAAATGGGCAGAAAACCAGTTAGAACTTATCCAAGAAAATAGAGAGGGAGCACTCACTACTTGAGCACTATTCCAAGCTGCTTTTAAAGACCACTTTGGTGACCATACCCTCCAAGAAACTGCTGCCGCTAAGATCCGAACTCTAGTTATGGGTGACAAGGCAGCAAATAAATATAACACTGAGTTTAACAACCTGAAACATGACACGAGGTGGAACAAGGCAGCTCTACTTGATCAATATAAACTGGGATTGGAGAAAAACCTCCTTATGAAAATTTATCAAACTAATCCCCTTCCCTGAACACTTCAGGAATAGCAAAACAAAGCAGATCTGCTGGACCAGCAATAAAGACAATCTAAAGTTACAGTAGGAAGGGCAGAGGAAGAAAAATGCACTGTGAGAGGCTTGAATAGGCAGTCTAATACCCCCCAATCACCGGTGGCCCCAGCCAAGACCTCTGCTATGTCCAGCCCTCAAACGAGCGCCGCTGCCAATCCGAATGCCATGGATGTTGATGGAACTCGTAAAAGGGGACCCTCCACTTGCTACAATTGTAGTAAAGTGGGTCATATTGCACAAAATTGTTGCTCACCCAAAGTGATTAAAGTAGTTGAAGTAGGAGAGATGACAAATGATATGAAATGGGCAGTTGCAGCTCAACTCCGTGAACAGAGTTTTTAGGAGACTCACCATATAGCCGAATAGTTGAGTCTATGCAGGATTCTCAATTAAACATTGTTAATATCTCTTCTTCTCACTCAGAATCAGAATTTTTTGTCTTGAAGGAATTAAAGGCTGACTTACACGAGGATATGGTAACAATAGGAATAGTAGGAGAAAAGAGTACTTTGACAGTGGTCAAGGTTGAACTCCAAAGACTAGACAATCGAACTTCATTTGGAGTTAATTGTTTATTAGATTTGGGGGCAACAAATATGTTCATAAACCCACATTTTGCCAGAAAAAACAAACTGCCAATTAAAAAACTACCATGTGCCATACCAGTTTTTAATATCGATAGGTCTAAAAATGAAAACAGAGCAATCACAGAATATGTTACTCTTATCATGAAATATCGAAATCATTCTGAAAAAGTCTACTTCTATCTGGCAAATATTGGAAAATCTAATGTAATTATTGGCCACAATTGGTTAAAAAAACATAACCCAGAGATAAACTGGCAAACAGTGATAGGCTTCTACTCGGACTGAGCGCATCAAGGGACATTATAGGCTGACCAACACTTGACACACTGGAGACTCTAGCGACCAGCCTTAGATACAGAACAGCCCTAGTGCTGGCGCTCTAGGGCAAGACTTATCTATTCATCTTAATCACCAGTACCAACCCCTCAGCACACTCCACTCATTTACTTTGAAGACCAAGGAGGCTCAGAACTCATAGCGCTAGCACAATGGCGGGAAGTGACTCTGACCAATCCCTGATCAATACTAAAAGGAGTTGGCAATTGGCGCTGTCCATCACCAAGGCACTTCAATCAGAAGTCTAAAGGAATCAATGACGACGAGACAGGATACACGCAGACCCGACATTCAAATCTATCAAAAGATGGTACAATGTTTAGCACCAGAATTAGCGCTCATGGTGTCTGTCGAGGATTCTCTGACCATACCCTGGGATGGCATGGCCAATTAAATTACATCAAAAAGTGAGCAAACTTGTACCATTTCTAAGTAGTTTTAGAGTCGCTGTTGGTTGCTATTACCCATGTGCTGCAGGTTGCCATTGACAGGTAGCCGTTAGCTACAATTACGAGGAGAGGTGCTAACTGCTAGCACCGTCAATGGACTTATTTTAGAAATACTGTAGTGCAAAGTATAAAAACTAGCTACTTGACATGTATATAACAACAAATCGTAACCTCTTGAGCACCCAGTTACACTTGGTGTTCAATTCACGCTAGCTTTGCCTGACTTTGTGACCAAGTTCGGCGCTAGCTTTGTCTATCTCGTCTTTGTCATTTACGGTGCCATCTATGGGCACACTACGCTGCGCTATTCGTTTTACTCTCTATATCTTCACTTAAGCTACGGCGCTAGCATCTAGCGCACCACCCTATCACCTTGACTTGAGCATACTGGGACCCTGCCAGGACTCCTCACAAACCTGCATGCCAGGTGCTGGAGACAGCATTGTACTACGTATACGTCTAGCGCACCCAACCACAGTTGGCATCATCATTTTGGAGCCCACCGTGAGGGGTTTTATTAAGGCAGAATTTCGCCAAAAACTTGAGCCCAGCAACAGCACCGCCTCCTATTGGAGAGCGCGTTTGAACAAACATTGACTGAGTCACCACACTTACCAGGCGCGCTACTGAGGCAGACTTTAGATCAGGAACTTGAAGCCACTCCAGATAGCTTGGCTGAAAGCTTCTTCCCATTCTCCTGACCGTTCGAGTACTTAGCAGGTGAAAACCATACACCACTTACTCCTTTGGAAGAGCTGTCTAGGTCATTATTGCCAGAACCTAGCGACTCCAAACTATCTGAGCCAGTACCAACTACAACCACGCCAAGTGAAACTACCACTAACACCACTATTTCTACTACAACATCGATGCCAGCTAATATGGAGCAGGCAAACACACCATGCATGCCACTAAGAAACCACTTCTTGTCACCAAAATGGGATGAGACGAAGCCTCACAAGCTAACACAGTATTTCTGAGAATTGGAATATTTACTTCACGACTGCCGAGTCACTGACAATACACAAATGAAAGAATACACTGCCAGATATGTTTTCTACGATACCATGGAATCCTAGACAGGACTGGATGAGTTTCAAGGATTGACAACAGAAGCGGTGCCAAGACTATTTATCTATGAGGAATGGAAAAAGGCAATCATTAAATTGTACCCTGGCGCCAAAGAATCCACACGTTACACAGTCCTGGAGATCTAGAAATTGGTACAGGATACCTTTGCATCAGGCATTTATACGTTAGGCACACTTTCTACTTATTATTGGGATTTTCAATAGATTGCATGGTGGTTAGTATAGAATGGCAAACTCTACAGGAACGAGAAACAGCGCTTGTTTCAACAAGGCATTCTGACATCGCTATGGACTTGTATAGCTTGTCGCTTAGAAATTCTTAAGTCTGACCACCATCCAGAAGAACCCTACAATATAGAGGATGTCTTTGATGCAGGTAAATGGATACTGAAAGGCACGGATACTGGCATCCCTTTCCAGCAACCTTTTAGCGCTGATAACGGAGAAAAGGCGCTGCCCGTTGTGGCGCCAGTGCCTAGCGCAACTAACAACCAGGGAGGCTTTGTCAAGAAAGAGAATCTAGAAAATGCAGTCAACATGGCCATCGCAAATGTTATGAGCAAGCTAGAAACGCTGATCTTGTCCAGCCTTAGCGTGCCATGAGGTAATATGCAACCCGGCCCTTGTCATTTCTGTGGTGAGGCAGGACATACAATGACTCGAGAATGCTGCGCTATCCTTGAACAGTATCTATGCCAAGGGAGAGTGCACCAAGGCACCGACAGTAAAATAGTCCTACCCTTGGGCGCTAACATCCCTCTATATCCCAAGCACTGAACTTTCCAGGGACGAATTGATGAATGGCACCAACGTAACCCTGGGAACTTAGCAATGGGCAACCTCAATAGTTATGGCCGCAACAGAGGCAGAGGCAACTCCACAACAGGTGCTAATCCATGAAGTTCTCCAGCTTAATGCTGTTAACAAGTGGCCCATGTTGTCATGCAAGGAAAGGATCGAGACATTAGAAAGGGAGTTGAAGTCGCTAAAGAATCAAGTCTTCGACGGAGTAGAGATAAAGAAGGGCAAACAACTGTTGAAGGACTATAGACCCTCAGGCGCTACGTCAGATCCAGTGCCAGCAAAGCCCTTGAAATCCAGCACTAACAACAACACATCTGATATGGCCAAAGCACCTGCTAGCACGGAACCGCCACTGCACCCTTATTCAGGACTTGCCAGTAACTATGCTCTGCCTGTCAATCAAAACTTTGGGGTGCCAGACAAGCCAGCAGGAGGCTACCGACCAACGGCACCTATCTATGACATAGAAAAATCCAAGCAAGTATTCGATCGCATTATGAAAAGTCAAGTCACAATGTCGGTAGGGGAGCTATGCAGTGTGGCGCCAGACGTCAGGAACCAGATGCGTACAGCAGTTATGCCTTGACAAAATGTAGCTAACAATGTAATGGCGGTGGACAAATGCGACAATGCGCTACCTGGATTTGCGTACATAACAGAGATGGTAGCACCAGAAATCAAAGAAGAGGCTGTGCCACCCAAAGAAGCTACATCCATTGACCTGGTCAAAACCTACCTCAAGTTGCTAAGATCTAGCAATGATCCTGCCGTTCTCACTGTAGCCCAAGACTCTCATGCAATTCACTCAATCATGTTGACAGTTGATGGAAAAAGCAAGATAGAGTTTATCGTGGACAGTAGATCACAAATTATTTCAATGGCTGCCAACGTCACTAATGAGCTTGGCATCATTTACGACCCGACCATCATTCTTAATATGCAAAGCGCTAACGGCACTATTGATCAATCCTTGGAAATGGCCCATAACGTGCCATGTGCTATTGGTGATCTTACGTTTTATCTTCAAATTCACATCCTTAGATTGCCTGCGTATGACTTATTACTAGGAAGGCCCTTCGACGTATTAGCACGATCAGTAGTCAAGATGACGTCTGAAGACGAAACGACGCTAACTATTAGCAACCATAACTCAGGCGTCAGGAGAATGGTACCAACGTTTCCCCAGGAGAAATTCCAGAAGCCAGGACCGAGTGTCACGACCCCTCTCCCCTGGAACCTCCCTGGGACACCCCCAGAGCTCCATCCGGGAACCTCCTTCGTCAACCCCACAATGCACCCCGCCTCCACAGCTGCCGACACTGCCATCACATGCATCAACAACCGCCATCAGCCAGCCCCCCCAGGACCCCTGTACCACGGATCCTGGGATCAACCGCCATCAACAATCAGATCACGTGGCTCGCCTCCGGCCATCACGCATCATCACGCATCACAACTCCCTCCACACCAATTGATCGCGCATCCCCACACATGCAATCCCAGTATACAGTCCCTGCCCGCTACTCAATGGCCCCTGGAACTCATCCCAGACACCCCAGAACTCCGAGACACGGTCCCATAGTACTTATAGCATAGTTCTCCGCTGTATTCGCTAGTCTTAATATTACTTTGGTTACTGTGTGCCCTCTTGCTTGGCTGGTATGCCTTGTTTGGTATGCTTTGACTGGCACGCCTGAGTATTTGCGTGCTCTAAGTTTGGTACGCACTTCGCGACTCTTAAGTTACTAACTTGGTCTCGTCTTAGAACCTCCGGTTCATGACTCGACCCCCTTCCAACCCTCAGCTTCTCTCAACCTAAAACCCCCGGACTTAGTCCCCTCTCCCGGGATTACCCCTGTCCCCATCTTGAACCCCGGAGTCCTAGCCCCGGAGTTCCAGACACCTGAGTATTCGTAGGTCAAGTCCGCATTGTAAGGGCGTTGCTTTCCCGGAAAGCCCCCAACTCAGCGGAACCTGACACCGAGAAAGCAACCTTATGTTAGCAATGACCCTTGTGAGTGTTTTCTGGCGCCATCAAGGAGATGAGTGATGAGGATCATGAAGATGAAGCGCTTATCTTGGACTATAACCATTGGACTGGGCAAGTAAACTTTATATCACATACCCCTTTAGCCCATGAAATTTTGAATTCTTCCTCGTCGCTTACTAGCAAAGCGTTATCCTACTTATATCTTACCACATCAGATATTACTGAAAAACTTCCAACAGACACTTATTTTGTTTCTACTCCTGATTCTAAAGAACTATTGGTTTCAGGTTTTGCTAGAAGCCATAATTTTATTTATAATACATTTGCTAACAATAGTACTCCTAAACGCAAAGGAGTTCAGGTCAAGAAGAAATATAAGCCTGTAGCACTGAAAACAGAACTGGTAGCGAGCGCTGTACCTGAGGAATTTTGCATCAAATGAAAAATAATAGGCAACCCCTTAGCTACCCTGCCAAAACTCGACCCAAACCCACCACCCTTTGAACCAACAGGACAATTTACAGAGGAATAAAAGGTGCTATTTCATAGCGCCTATGATATCAGCTTTTTCTCGGCAGCAGAAATAGATGTATTAGTCGATATCATGCAACAACAGAATGAGGCGTTTGCCTGGGAGGACTCAGAGCACGGTAAGCTCAGGACTGACTTCTTTCCACCAGTGGTTATACCAACAATACTGCACATACCCTGGACCAAGTATAACCGACCCATACCACCAGGCATCGAAGCTGAAGTCTGCCAAATTATTCACTCCAAGATAGCGGCAGATGTATACAAGCCTTCTAATTTGGCCTACTGCTCGAGATGGTTTTGCATGCTAAAGAAAAATGGGAAGCTACGTATAGTCCATAGTCTAGAACCGCTAAACAAAGTCACAATCCATTATTCAGTGGTACCACCATTTCCCAATCATGTTGCTGAATCTTTCACGGGAAGAATATGTGGTGCTACCCTGGATTTGTACGTTGGCTATGACAAGTGTTTAATCCATCCTTCCTCTCATGACTTGATGACATTTCAAACGCTGTTTGGAGCACTACAACTAGTCACACTTCCTATGAGATGGACAAACTCGATACCTATATTTCACGACAATATTACATTTATTCTACAGCCCAAAATACCCCACTATGTGCTCAGCTTCATAAACAATGTAGGAGTTAAAGGCCTGAAGGATTGGCGCCTGGTGAATGGCAAGCCTGCAGTACACCCAGAAAATTCTAATATCCATATGGTGCTATGGGACTTCTTTCAACTGGTTAACCGAGTACTTCAGCGCATGAAGTATTGTTGCGGGACGTTTTCAGGGCACAAACTCGTTTTATGTGCGCCACAATTTAAAATTTTGGAGCACGTTTGCACACCAGAAGGCAGGATCCCAGAGGAGAGCCGATTAGCACTGCTGGAGAAATGGGAGGTCTGTCATAACCTCTCAGAAGTTCGTGCATTCTTGGGAATAGTAGGGGTGCTGTGCATGTTCATACACCATTTTTCACATCGCGCAAACACCCTAAATCATTTAACCTATTCAGGGGTTCCCTTCAAATTTGGACTCAACCAAATCAATGCCCAGAAGGACTTAGTGAAGGCACTACAGGAAGTGAAGCCATTAGTGCCCATCAACTATACTACTGCTGACCCCATTATACTTGCCGTTGACACTTCATATATTGCCATTGGCTTCTTCTTATGTCAGTGTGATGGCAAGAACCAAAAAATCAGGCGCTACAATTGCTTTGGATTGATTATCCTTAACAACAGAGAATCGTGCTATAGTCAGCCCAAGCTAGAGTTATATAGCTTGTTTTGATCGTTTCAGGTGCTATGGATGTACCTTATAGGGGTCCAAAATCTGATTGTTGAGGTTGACACACGTTACATCAAAGGAATGCTTCAGAATCCCAATATTCAGCCTTCGGCCAGTATGAATCGCTGGGTAGTAGTGATATTAATGTTTCACTTTGAGTTAGTACAGATTATCTAGGCGACCCAGATAGCTGGAAGATAAAGCACTAGATGATAGCGACAACGATGTATTTGACGACTGGATCGATTGACTGCATGGTTTCATGCATATCATTCAGTTACCTATTTCAGCACTTTGCAGAGACCAGCTAGTTTTAACTTGGCTACACTCTATTGTTCTGTACCAGCCCTGACCATATCAAGCATCATTACCTTTTTACATGGCCAGTATCTATAATGTCGCTAAGCCATCTAACGATCTAAAGATAGTTGAGGAACCAAGACCCTTGAGAGAAGACAGTCAGAACCTGCCATATTTGGCAGTACCTCAAAGCATCAAAGCTAAGTCAGAAGATCACCAAATTGACCAAGTTAGGAAGTGGCTACAGGATTTGCAACGACCATCAGACCTTATGTATACGGAATATGCCACCTTCATTTGATATGCAATGACTTTCTTTATAGTGGAAGGAAGACTGACTTTGGCAACAAAATAAAGATGGTGCCCATAAGCTAGTAATTAAACCAGACAATCAAATTAGGATTCTACGCGCCATGCACAATGACTTGGGACACCAAGGACTCTACGCAATGAGGGCAAACCTTTTGGAGCACTTCTGGTGGCCGCAAGTTAGCACCGATATTGCATGGTATATTCACACTTGTCATCTTTGTCAAATCCAGCAGACATGTCAAGTTCTTATTCCTCCAACAGTAGCGACTCCAGCGCTGTTATTTGGAAAAATATATATCGACACCATGCACATGCCCAAGTCAGGGCGCTACAAGTATATCATTCAAGGAAGGTGTTCCTTGGTACATTGGCCAGAGTTCTGTATGCTCCAAAGAGAAAATACAGATGCTATAGCTAAGTGGCTCTTTGAGGACATTATCTGCAGATGGGGAGCCCTTCATGAGATTGTCACAAACAATGGAGCGCCAATAGTCAAGGCACTCATTTATCTTGCCAAGAAATACAACATACAACACATTCAAGTCTCAGGATACAATAAACGTGCCAACGGAATCGTAGAAAGGCCTCATTTCAATATTTGACAGGCACTATTCAAGGCGGTCAATGGTGACAAAAGTCGCTGGAGTGAGGCAACTTATTCAGTCTTCTGGTTAGAGCGGGTTACCGTATGAAAAAGGATGGGTTGTTCACTCTACTACGCAGCAACAGGCACCCATCCACTCCTCCCAGCCAACGTAGTAGAAGCGACTTACTTACAGCCGCTCCTGAATTCAATATTATCCTCTACCAACATGATCGCTAGGCGCGCTATAGACTTACAACGATGCATGGAGGATCTTCAGCACTTACACGAGACTGTTTTCCAAGCCAGATGACAGGCTGCACTTTGATTCAAAAGCGAGCATAGCGCTACAATTTGAGACTACGACTTTACTACTGGCACACTTGTACTGATGCGCAACTCAAAAATCGAAGTTACGCATAATAAGAAAATGTGACCTTGGTATCTAGGACCTCTTATAGTGGTTTCCCGCAATAGGGGAGGCATCTATGTACTCTGCGAGTTGGACGGCTCAGTTTTACATTGACCAGTAGCGGTGTTTCAACTTATTCCCTACCTAGCATGTGAATACATTTTGTTACCTTTGGCGGCGCTGGACATTGACATGGCTAAACTACGAGAACTTGAAGAGACGGAGTTAGTGGATGATGACAAGACCACTCCTGATGATGACGCCAAGCAATGAATAGGGACAAGAGGATAGGCGCTAACTGTTAGCACCTCCAGTGAAGTGTGGCCATGCACTCAAAGGGACCAAAAAGCCATAATTCAATATCATTGGGAAAGACTATCAATGCTACAAATACACTACAAGTACATTCAAACAGGTCTACAATTCCCTACAAGGCTGGCTGAAAGAATTGACCCTGCCACTTGGACAGGGGCACACAAGGTAGTTCTTGAGGATGGGGAGACACAGGGGGAGCACGTGGTGGAGACTCAGGAGGGAAAGTCTGGAAGGACAGAGGAGGAGCCATGGAAGAATCGGGAGAGGACAGATCTGGCCCAAGTTTGGGCACTAGGGGCGAAAAAGGGATGATAGCACGTGCCAGCGTGGCCCTTTGAACCTCGGCAGTGATAAGGGCGGGTAAGGGGAGCCAAGTGAGCTCCTTCAGAGCAAAGAGGATCAATGGACATCTGGAAGGAGGAAAGGTTGAAGGAGGACTAACCAGCTTACCACTCTCCTCTAGGAGTCACTTCAAACAGGCAGAAGAAGGAGAAATGGGAGACTAGTGGACTAATAAATAACTCTCGATAACATGTGTAAAAGGGGGGCTTACTGCATTTATGGGCACTTCACCTTCTATCATCCATTCATCAGCCGCCGCCGACAGGATGGTATAACAATGTACAAGCATCATGAGATCACCATTGCGGTGGGGAAAGCCACCGTTGAGCACTTGCGCTAGGAAAGACTCGATGTGGCCAAGAATGGCAGGACGTTGGGGATGTGCAGGATTTGTAATAAGGGAGAAAGGTACCGACATTTGGTGATACTGATAGGTTCCTGGTTGCCAGAACCCATAAATACTTCAAGCTACTTCATTTTCAATCTGGAGGCTGGTACCTGTTCAATTTAGGACTTATGAATTCTTACATGCGCCAATTGTTTATTCTTATATATAACTACGACATTTGGAATCAAAAATCTAAAATCTGTCAGTCCTGTGGCGCTACGCAGAAGAGAAGACTACCTTACATAAACAACCTGAGAGACAGGAGCAAGTCAAGAACCGGTGATGAGGAGAGGCCCAGGTAAGATGCGCCTGGAGGGAGGCCACCCTCCTTCAGAGGGGCCACGGAAGAGGTGACTACTGGAAGATGAGCGAGGAGTCTGTTGGCAGGATGCAGTTAGCCAAGAAAAGGAAATAAGAGGTTAAGGGGCAGATGGACCAGGTAATGGCTCTCCTTGAGCAGCAACTCAAGGTGCTCCTTTGTCTCAGTGGGAGGGAGGTGCTTTATTTAGCGACAATCAGAAAAGAAGAAAGCAGAAATAGCAATAGCGCACCTGAAAAAGGTGACTGAAGGACTTCTCCATACCAAATTGCATTAGAGGTTTGCTGTCTGACCAGATCTCACAGGCCACATGCAGCAATTGGCAGCGACGACCTAATTTGAGGACGTCGTTGTCCAGCTCTGGCATGCCACCAGCAGGATAGTGGTGAAGAAAAGAGGTAACGTGCTCCAGGAAAGTAGGGGGATCCATCATTACATGGGCTCAATCACAGTTGGGAGTCCACACCAGGCCGGTCAGGCTGGCCATCGCGAAGACTGATGAGATCCAGGTGATGCATATGCAATTTATAGGACACGGCTAGCGTTTCGACTGGCGACAGCATGGGAGGACTTTTCACAAGGAATGAGGACCCTGGCAAAGACACTAGCCAATGGGAGGCACTTGACTCATTGTTGGGCCATGCAAACAGGAAATTGACGTTCTAGATCTAGCGCTTAGGAGCACCATCACCAAATAGCCACCAAGCAATCACTGGCACTCTATTACTTTATAGACTAAACTTCTTGCATGGATCCACTTATTATTCACAGATGATACCCTTTTTTTTCTAGGCTGGCATGCTGGCAAAGGAGTTTTTGCGCTATGATGATCTACTGAGCGTTTCCCCTTTTACTTATTTTTCTTTTGATTACTTACAAACTGACAATTTGGAACAAGGGGGAGCGTTTATTTTTAGTATCGCAAGCTACAAAGTACATATCAAACAACAAAGTCCATAAAAAGTTCAAAGCGCTATGGGTCAGCAACTACGGATCATACTTGGGAAGGGCAGGATTGCCCAAAGGAAGCAAGTCCCCATTTTGAATAGCATTACTCGCTTGCCACTCAAGCGCATCAGTGATGTCATCATGGAGCTCAAGCAGAAGGAGCTCACGGCACGCTAAGGTGGAAACATGAGGACACAGGTTGGCGAGTTCGCAACCAACAACGTCGGTCGCATCCTCAATATGACGGAGTTTCTGGCAAAGGTTGGCGGAAGGATGGAGGGGAGTAACGGGATAAGAAAACTCGTCTCTGAGCCAAGGGAAGGCATTGCCAGAAATGCGCATAGCAGGAGGGGGCATCCAAAAAGGATCTAACTGGCCAGGAGATTAGAGATGGGAGAAAAAAAAAAGGAACAGACAAGGACGGACATACCCAAACAGTTACAGGCACACGGGGTGTCCACTCATGGCACTCATTGCTGGGGGACATGGCTCTGGCAGAGGAGAGATAGATGCCGTAAGGAGGTAAGTACCTCCAGCAGCGACGGCGCTCACCCTGCGGTACCAAGGTTCCTTTAGACTCTGGCACCATAGAAGATTTGCAGGTACTAGGAAGGGAAGAGAGGCTGTGGGGAGGAGTAAGAGACAGAGTGATAGGAAGGGCGACAAGAGAGTCGCTAGCCACCACTGGATCGGGAGCAGGTATAGCACCAGCAACAGACATGATGACATCCTTGGCGGGAGGGATAGCTACAATGACAGGAACAGGAGTAGGGGACCTACCTACCCAGGGAGTTAGCACAAAAGAAAAGAAGTTGAGAAAATTATGCACTGGTTACCACTGGAGCCACTCTGATGAGGATTAGCGGCGATAGAGGGAGTAAGGCAAAGCAGGACAGCGCATACCGCCAACAGCGCATCAGTATCAACAACGGGCTCAGCTTCATCATCATCCTCTCCCTCGGCATCCCTCTCAGTGTCCTCCCCCTCATCAGTAGACAACTCAGTGGTGGACAAAACCACAGGCGTAGCAGGCGCTAGCTCACAGCGCTTACTAGGACTCTTGCCAGGAGACGCAACAAAAGGCTTATGTTTTGAAGGAATGGGATGATGAGGAGAGTGAGCAAAGGGTGCCACCACGGTGGTGCCATCCTGGGTAGTTGGCAGCGCTAATCACTGTGGGCTGGTGAGTAGCCGCCAGATCATGTTGCTGCAGCACGAAGTCCTGGGCATTACAAACCAATACCATGTGCTCATAGTTCCTTTGCATGATGGCATCCCTACCGCATTCACAAGTACAAATCCCGTTGAAGGCGCAACCCCGCTTCAACGCATTGCACTGATAGCAAGGTAGAGGGGCAGTAGGGAACTAGCAGCCCTCAGAATTGTTCTCAGACCAACATTTGTCACACTAAGAAAGAAGTTAGCGACGTCATCTACCAAGGGGCAAACCAGTACTTACCACGCCAATCCTTGCCCTAAATGCGCGATGTTCCAAGGGCGCAACTGTAACCTTCTTCTTGGCACCCAGTACTTGGACACCAGCCGGGATGCTGGTATCAATAACGGTAGTATCACGGCAAAGACGCAATAGGTCACAAAGCTCCATGTCAGTGAACATGGTCTGGTTAGGCACCTATCAACATCAAACATTAGGCGCTAAAGTCTAGCGACAATGAACAAAGCACGTACAACATACGGAGGGGCAACGTGAGCAGGGAGATTGATCTGGAAGGGGAGAAGTCAGAAGAATGGAATAAGGAAGAAAGGGGAGGGACACACGGTACATTTGGGAGAACTAGCACGAGCAGGAGGCGCTCATTCAATGACAATGGCAAAATTATGTGGAGAACCATGGGAAGTTGGACGCGTTGGGCCAGCTTGAAGTTTGCTATGGAAAATGGCAATATGTTTGATGGCCAAATGGGGAGGGGCAGTGCAAACGGGAGAAGTAGCGCTTGGGGCAGGGCGAGTGACAGAAGCAGCGCCACAAAAAGGGCTGCCAAGAACGGAAAGAGGCAGAACAAAGGTCGAGGGGCAGTAGGAACAGAAGGGACAGTAGAGGCCAATGGGGCAGTAGGAAGACTGGCAATGGTGGGAGACATAGCTACCGACTACTTAAGGTTAAACATTGAGAACCTAGGGAAGAAGAGGAGGGACTTACTTCGCTAACCTCAGTACTAGCCAACAACGCGTCGATCTCATTGGATAAGGAGAGAGCCTAGTATGGGCGCTGAACCTTAGTGCCACAAAGCCAAAATCAAACTTAAAAACTTATGAAAAGGTCCGCAAATGGGCACAACCAATCAGCACCTTCATACTTGTGGTACCTGTCACGACCACTCCCCTCCAGAACCTCCCCGGGACACCCCCGGAGCCCCATCCGGGAACCTCTCTCGTCAACCCCACAGCATGCCCCACCCCCACAGCTGCTGATGCCGCTATCACGCGCACCAAAGACCGCCATCAGCCAACCTCCCGGGAACCCCACATCATAGACCCCAGGATCAACTGCCATCAATGATTGGATCATGCGACCTGCTGCCAGCCATCATGCATCATGCATCATTGCTCCTTCTGCGCCAATCAATCATGCGTCTCCACATGCGCAATCTAGGTATACAGTCCCTGCCTGCTACTCAATGACTCCCAGGACTCATCCCAGACACCCCGGAACCCCGAGACCCAGCCCTGTAGTACTTATAGCATAGTTTTCTACTGTCTTTGCTAGTCTTGATATTAACTTTGATTGTTGCGTGCCCTCTTGTTGACTGGTACGCCCTGATTGGTACGCTTCGACTGGCATGCCTGAATAACCGCGTGCTCTAAGTTTGGTACGTACTTCGTGACTTTAACTTGCTAACTTGGTCTCGTCTTAGAACCTCTGGTTCACGACTCAACTCCCTGCCCAACCCTCAGCTACTCTCAACCCAAAACCCCTAGACTCAGTCTCCTCTCCCTGTCTTGAACCCCGGAGTCCTAGCCCCAGAGTTCCAGACACCCAAGTATCCGTAGATCAAGTCCGCATTGTAAGGGCGTTGCTTTCCTGGAAAGCCCCCGACTCAGCAGAACCTGACATAATATCAAGACTCCCTCCTTACACCGTTCTTGATGGCTATGTATACTCATACCTACTACTCTGCAGGCTACCAGACCAACCCTTATAGACATCCGGTCCCCAATC
>QGOA01007394.1:0-10288 GCA_003313075.1 Termitomyces sp. MG16
CCTGCCCGGGACTCCTCACCACACTTATAGCGCGCCCAACGCACACTCTTGGTACGGTAACACTTTAGCTACATTTGTTACTGACCAAACTTTGGGCGTCATCACCCAATCTGACAAAAGAGAAAAAAAAAATTCCTACAGTTGGCTCATTCCATGCTGCACTCTTTCATTGTATGTCCTGTTCATTCACATAGTCAAGTTGTCCTCCATTCCATGTAGTCATTCTGTCCTCCCTTCCTATGCACCCTTCCAAAATTTGTTCTGGGGTCCATATATCCTCTCCCCCTTGAAAAAAAAGAAAAGAACCAAGAGAGCATGAATAGATGCAGGGTGGAAGGTGCAGGGTGGGTAGGAGGAAATAGAAGTCCTGATGTGCTCATACACCAATAGAAAAACAGCCATACAGTCATCAGCCTCAGTTTAAAATGCTTTAATGGTCATCCATAACTGAGCATGAGCTAGTGGGGCAAGCACAAGAGATGAAATATGATGGAGGATATGGATAGGATGGGGTGAGATTGGCCCTAATAGCCAGTAGTCACACCAACTTGATCAAACAAACATGAACATCCTGACCTCTTTGAATTACATCAAAGGCCTCCTCAGACTGAGGACCTCATGGTCAACCCAGATAAACACTGCAGAAGGCAAGTGCAAGGCACATATGAAACAAAGTAGGTGCTTAGATTAGTGGCAAGAATGATATGGTGATGGTGAATGAGGGTTGGATCCATGAGAAATAATGTACATAGAATATTCTTGCACACCATGCAGATGCATATAAGGAGGTGCCAGCCAGAGGCACTACAACAAAGATCTCCACATCCTGGGCCAGACACACCAGATAGACAGGGTGAATAAAAGCTGGAACGTTGGTCATGAAAGTGGTCATGAATGCTGGCAATGTCAAGCAAGAACTGTAGAGCAGAATGATGCAAAACTAATTGTCAGAAAGCACTGATTGAGGCAATTTCAACGGTGCCAGAATTGAGGCAAACGGTGCTACGGTTTTTAAGATATTGCCAATTTATATTGAGGTCAATAATGATGATGGTGAGGATGTCATTGAGGACAGTCCATGGAGCAAAATAATACAAAACTAGATATCATTAGAAAGTGCTGATTGAGGCAAATCCAACAGTGCTGGGATTAAGGCAAATGGTGCCATGGTTCATAAAATATTGCCAATCCATGTTTGGAACACTGATGACAATGATGATAGCAATGTTGAAAGGCATTTGTTGCTTGGAGCAGTGCAAACCCATATATTATTAAAGAGCACCAGTAAATGCATGCACAATAGCACTAGAATCAAGCAAATTAGTGTGGCAGATTTTGAGATATTGTTGAATCATTGACAAGATGCAAAGTTGACCATAAAGGAGGGGGGAATGGGAATGAGGGACCATCCAGGTATGGGCAGACTCCTGAGGATGAGGAGATGACAGTCCAAAAAAAATTAGAGTGAATTGTAGGCCCAATGCTAAGATATGGTCCAATGTTTTCACAGAGAAAGGCCATCATTCTAAAGTGTAAATGCTGATGCTGCCTAGCTGTACTATTTGCTAACAAAGTGATGCAATCTGTCAATGCTTGCCAACAGTATGATGTCAACTGTCAATACTTGCCAATGATGTTTAGCTGCTGCCAGCACTTGCTGTGCATGACTATTGGGTATGGCCTAAAATAGATAAATCATACATGCTAAGTTCAGATTGTGTGTGGCAAGGTCTCTGGAGCTGGTGACAAGCCTGCCATTGATGTGCCTAGCCTGTATGGAGTTCTATCAGCAGTCCAACCATGATGATCATGAGAAATGAGATCAATTTTTTAATGCACCAATTCATAAAAATCTTCAGCATTGGAGTCCACTTCCAGACAACTCTTACAAAACTGATACAGAACAGAATTTTACACAACCATATTTGGAAGATTGTAATCTTAGAATTACACTCTCTTCCATTTAAAAAAATTAAGATGTGCCTGTAAGAAAATGAAATGAATAGGAATGATGAATTAGTAACAAGACATATGCAGGTGTGTCAAAAACCAAGTGGAAAAAGCTATCAGCAGCAAGTTGATGAAGGAAAAGTTAAACTACCTCTTCACCATTTTCCACCAACCAAATATTGAATGCTTTATTGTTGTCAAATGATGAATTTAGCCCTACAGGCAGAATTGCTATTGCACATGCCACTACCAGTGCTTTGTCCTGCATCAAATTGACAGCGTTGGGCACAGAAGTTACAGCTGTGCTTGACTCAGGAGCATCATATGGTAAGCAAGACAATGCATCCATGACTGAATTGTCTTTGCCCTTGACATATACTATTTTAAAATTAAATTACAAAAGAAATTCCATCTACTGGACTTTATTTTGGGACAATTCCCATTGTTTTTTGAAATTCAGCAGTGTTTTGTGGTCAGTGAAGATAACAAATGAAGTGCCAAACAAATCTGCTAACCACTTGTGCAGAGCATGGACAATAGCCAAAAGTTCCCTTTCATATACTGGATAGTTCAGCTCTGCCACATTAAACATTTGACTTTTAAAGACTATAGGCTGAGCTATCTCCCAAGTTTTACCAAAGGATAGGACAGCTCCTAAGTAAAGGATTGCTTGCATCTGTAATGACAAAAATTGTTTTTGAAAAGTTATTATGGTCTATGCTCATTAAACAATCATGTTCCACAACTAGTTGATTAATATTATCAAACACAGATTGATGTGTTTTGGTCCAAACAAAAAACTCATGGTCACATTCTTGAGTTGTCAGTTTATGCAATATTTCTATATGCTCCATTAATTCTAGCAGGAAATCAGCAATATATCTTACCAAACTAAGAAAACATTGCATGTTCTTGGCAGTCCAGAGTATGGGCCAAGCACATTCAATTTTTTTGCTGTCTGGCTTGATTCCATTTATAAACACTTTATGACTCAAAAAATTGATAGTCATGCAATACAGATGTGACTTTTTCATGTTGACAAACAAATGTGCATCCCTTAGGGCCTCTAATATTAATTGTATATTTTTATGATGGTTGTCAATATTGTCTGACTAAATGACAATACCAATAAATTTATGCAATGCTGCTGTCACTTGCCATTAATGAATTGCTGAAGCATTTCCGAGGCCTATTAGCATGACAAGCTATTCATATAGGCCAAACAGCATGGAAACCACAGTATATAGTGCATGATTTAGATGCATAAGTATCTAAAAGAACACATTTGTCAAATCAATAATGCCAAATATTATACTCTTCAAACAGTCATGAAAAATGTCCTCTACTCAAAAAATCAGATGATTGTTTAGTATTGTATTAGTATTCAAATTGTAATAATTGTTAAACCATCTAAATAATGCTATAAGATCTGCCTTTGGAATAATGAACATTAGAGATGCATAGGAAGACAAAGATAGGTAAATGTGATCAGCTGCTAAATAATCTTTTAACAGAATTTTCCATGCATCTTGATATTTTCACAAGCACTAATACAAACATGTCCTGATCATCAGATTTGCATCTTTCAGACAAATCTCAGCAAGAACATCTCATATAAGATTTTTTACATTCATGATAGGTTCAAAAATATTGCAAAACCTTTTTTTTACTTTGGTATCAAACTGTTTTAACTGCTCCTCCATGGCCAGTTACTGAATCCTTGTCCTAACTACTGCAACCACATTTACTTCTACCATGTTTCAAACAGATCTGCTCATTGCAACTTTTTCAGCCTTGCAGCATACACAAATTTTAATTCTTTTAACAGTTTTTTTCTGTGTAGGAGAGTTTGTTTTAATTTTGCCTAAATAGACAAACATTTCTTTATGTGTAGATGTTTAGTCACTACTAGCTTAAGCAGATTGTATTTCAATACTTTATCTATAACAATACCATCTATATGATTTATAACAATGTTATTTCTTTTTAAAAATAGAAAACCTAACATTATAGAATATGTAAATATGAGGTTTTCTGTGATAATTGCTTGTACAGTATGTGAAGTCCAAGTTCAATCAAGAAATGTAACAGCTAACTTATAGTATTTGGTCAACACTGCAGCAATTGTTAAAAACTTATCTGATAAAGCAATCTTCACAGCAAGCAGCTTATTCAAATAAAAATAGCATAAACCTAGTTGATTCACTACAGAAGAATCAATTAGAACAACTTGCAAACCACTATTAAGCAGTGTTTTGACTGGTACAGAGACTTTGATGCACAGTCTATTGACCGCTACTTTTTTTTTTTTTTTTTTTTTTTTAGTGGTATCTCAGTAGGATTCCGAACAACTCACAAAGTCAACCTTCGGGTCCAGGGATAATCATGTTAGGTTGCATCCATAGATCTATTAGCCAATCAAGTCGTGGAGCCACTCCGTGGGAAATGCATTTACGGACGTGTGTGTGGGACTCGGTTATCCAATACCCACTAAAACCTTGGTCGCTATCCTCCACGACTTGAGGGGGTCTAAGCTTCCTTCAAGGAAGTGCTTCCAAGTGTTCCTGACCACCTTATTTTCTGTTGCCCTCCTTCCGAAGCGTGATTCGTCTGTGGCCAGGCAGTCTAGTTTCAGTCTGCAGGCTAGAGCCTTTCTAAATCTATTCTTTATCTCCGCTTCCGTTAATTTCTTTTCGGGGTCTGATCCTCTCGCTATCCGCCATTCACATCAGATTTTCCATATCGTTCTTGACGCTTCCGACACTACGATTGTAGAGAACCTTTTTGCCCCTGCCTTATCCCTTTCTGAACCTCTATTTGCGAGGGCACATCCTAGTTGTGCTCCTAGGGGGGGTTTTTTGAAGTGGATGTTTCTCCTTTCATGGAGCAGCCCGGCCATTTTCCATATTGTGTCTTGACCCGATGCTCTGCATTCGGTGAGGATATGTTCCATAGTTTCTATGGCATTATCGCATTCTGGGCATAGGGCCCTATTTTCATAATTAGGTATGTTTTCCTAGTACTTTCCGACTTTGTACGCATTATGCATGGTTTTCCATAGGAAAGCTCTTGCTTCTCTAGACAACGCCTTGTCTTTTAGCGACAGCCATATTCTTTCATCCGTCGGGGCTTCTTGGTTAATGTCTTTTATAGCCCATCTCGTCATGTCCAAATGTATCAGAGTGCCTCGTCTCTCAGGCTTTGGTTTTGTTTCAACAATGCCCTGGTACATCTTTGCTTGTGTCATGGCTTCTAGTTTCGCCCCACAAAGGTCGTAACTTTTTGTCATCTCCATATCTAGTACATCTGGGATTAGTTTTTTCGCACCGATTCCTGCTAATTTATCTGCTTCTTCATTGCCTAGGATCCCTGCATGTCCTTTTACCTTTTCAAATATAGTCAGGCCTTTCCTCGACCTCATACTCGCAGCAATTTTCCTCATTAAGTCCCTATTTGCTGTTCCTATCTAGCCTTCATCTTCGTGTTTTTTAAGGTGTTTCGTAAGACTGTCGATTACCAATTGGGAGTCACTCATTATCTTGACGCTTTGTTCTCCTGGTACCATTTTCAATGTCTCCATGACAGCTATCGTTTCGCCTGTATTGTTTGTTTGAGGAATATCTACTGGTAGGCGGAGAGCTCTATTACGGGGATCGTCTTTACCAAACCAGATGCCGGCTCCCGCTACTGCTTCTATTGACCCGTTTTTCTCATATGAGCCATCTGTGTATACGGTTGTTAAAATTGGCTGGCCGATATATGTTCTAGAGTAGTCTCTATTATTGATGTCATCTTGTGTTCTGTTCCCGGTAAAGACACGGAAACCTCCTGTGAGAGATCCTTTGAGGGTTATGTCTGGATCAAAAACTGTGCCCCCAGTTCTTTGTAAAAGTTCTTTCTTGTTTTCTATGAGCTTCCGGTCGACGTCATTGTATACGGGGTTCCATTTCCTTTCTATTTTTCCCACATAGTCTCTCGTGTATTCTCCACATTTGTGTGGGTTCTCACACCCTGCACCTCTCATATTCCTACAGGGGTCACATGCACAATTTTGTCGTGCTTTGTGGTTCAGGTTTAACTGTGGGTCCATCATTTGTCCTACCCCCATCATGTCTCGGACCTTTAGGACATTGTGATTCACATGCAAACACTCGGGTACTGCTGTATTCAGCTTTAGATTTTTTACCTTTTCTAGTCCCGGGTGCATCCAGACAGGCATATCCAATTTCAGGTTTTTTTCCATTATTAGTGGCGAGAAGCTCACCCCAAACTTTCTTGCGGTTCGGATCATTCGTCTGAGAGACGGTGGGAGCCCTTCCTCTTTAGTTCGAGCGTCTACGTCTATTAATTGCAGGAAGGTATTTACAAAGGTCTTGCCCTTTATTTTCTCCCATTTTTTTGCAAGGTTTCTCTCTATTAGCCTGTCCGCTATATTTGCCTATTGTGGCCTTGTCTCTCCGACGTTCAGGTACCTCTTGATCTTCATAAGTTCTATTAACTCGTTTCTGATTTTTATATTGAGCAGTTTCTTCCCCCCCCTGTTGTGTGGGAGGAGTAAGGTTTCCATCCCTACTGTTGGCTTGTTTCCTTCTCCCCACATAAAGTTTCAAATCATCTTTGTTATTTCCAGTTCGATTTGTTGCAGCATCCCCTGCACACTCGTTCTATATTGGGTTCGACCACCTATTACCATTCCTATTATCAGTCGTCTTCCCTCTATAGTTGGGTTGCCCTTGGACCACCTTTTAAGGTCTCGTGTTATTGCTTCCATAGTTGGTGTCCAAACGTCAGTCTCGTTTATTCCGTTTCCGATAAACGCTCCTAATAGCCTCGTAGCTTCTCCTTCCCTTGCTATTCTCACGTTTTTCGGTATCTTTGAGTTTTCTGTCCTCATTGTTCTACTTGCAATTAACTCTTCCCTGAATTCAGTAGAGCCAACTGGTACTGCTACTGTCTTCAGTATGTTGAAATTGGCCTCTGAGGCTTCACACCACGTCTTTAAAATATCTTGTAGTATCTCGAAATCATCATTTTCTGATAGATAGATAGTTGTGTCATCAGCGAAAAGTGTGGCAATAAGTTTTTCTACTTGGTCTCCCATTTGGAAATCTTGTAAGGTAGAGTTTCTTAGCAGCTGTGCCAGCGATTCAATTGCCAAATTGAACAGCAAGCATGAGAGAGGGTCACCCTGTCTCACACCTCTTGTGATCTTGTACGGTTCGCTAGTCTCCCCATTTAGGATTACTTTGGTGTACGCGTCACTATATAGCATCTTGATTGTGTTTATATATTCACGGGGGATCCCGAACTTTCTTAGAGATGCCCACAGGAACTTGTGGACTATCTTGTCGTATGCCTTCTCCTGATCTAGGCATATTATCATACCGTTTTTCCTTTCTGTCTCACACCATCTTACCATGAGCTGGGCTAACTCCGTCTAGTCTTCAATTCTTCTTCCGGACATGAATCCAGCTTGGTCAGGGTGGATTATATCGTTTGCAACTAGGCTTAGCCTCTTCGACAGTATTTTTGTGAAGCTCTTGTAATCAGTGTTTAGTACTGTTATGGGTCGATAATTTCCTATGTCCGTGCGGTCTTCTTTTTTGTAAATAGGACAGAGCCACCCATCTGCAAATCCGGTGTCTTTTTCCATTCCATGTGTCCATATGTCGTCGAAGACTATTCTTAGCATTTCCGCTACGTCGAATCCTTCTCTTTCATCCTCGCATGCTAGGTCGTATCTTTTATCTAGTTCTTTCCATATCTCTTGGGGGATGCTATCCAGCCCTGCTGCTTTCCCGTTTGGGAGATCATTCAATGCCTCCTTAACTTCTTCCTTCGAGATGGCTTGCTTCATTTCCATCTTTTGGTCCCTCGTTACCTTCCGGCTTATCTCTCTTAGAACTTTCTTGGTCTTTCTCTTATGTGTGTTGTGCACAGATGGGTCATCTTTTTTTTGTAAGCTTTCGTGATACTCTTTTGCTATGTTTGCCATATTTTTTGAGTTCCGTTCCACGCGTATACCATCCTCTTTTTGTATACATAGTGCCGTAATGACATCTCGTGGCTTTTTTTCCTTATTCATGTTTATCCATGGCTTTGTAAGCATTTCCCCATGTACCATATAACTAGTAGCGATAGTGTCTCTCGCCCTTGCAAATCTCTTTATTTCCAGTTGTTTGATTTGATCATCCAGTGTAACCGGAGTTACGGGTTAGAACTATCCTGTGTGTATCACACAAGTGCTAAATCAGACCGCAGTATCGGATTGACTAGTACTTAGAGTGAAAACAAGATGTTATCTTACGTAATACTCTACTAAATGATTATAGCGTCGTTGACGCTGATAGTAATACGGATGACTCCGTTACATACCCCCCAATGAGACCGAATACTCGGTCTTGAGAAAGGGAGGTAGAGCGAGATGACAGATGCACGGTAGTGCAACAACGATGAACGATGCACGGTAGTGCAACAACGGATAAATGCACGCGTGTTGCGTGGCTGGAGGGCGTTAGTACTCATGCGCACTGAGGATGTGTCGGCCGGACACAAGAGACAGCAGTCCTTATCAGACACAGGCGCAAGGGACGCCAGCAGTAGAAGCAAACAGTATATATAAACAAAATATAAAAAAAACAAAAAGATGACCCCTCCTCTGGGTCCGCTGTATCTACACGCAACTCTAGAGTGTGTATCAGCTCAAATGGTTCGAGTGAGATACTCGGAATGGACGTACACAATAAAGTATACAAGGGTCTAGGACCCGGATGATGATGCTCCCGCGACAGCGCCCGTCTCAGTCACCATTGCCTCCTCCTCCAGTGCGACGTTAATCGCGGGAGGGGGAGGCGCCGATTCCGTCCTCGGTGGGGTTATAGGCCCCTCGGCTGCAGGCGTGTCTACCACCATAGGCTCTGTTAGTGCGACGTTAATCGCTGAAGCGGTGGTGGAAGGCGTACCCTGCTCTGCCATGCGTGACAAGAGATTGACCCGGCCTGGGTCCATGTCTGCTGCTGGCAGGTCATGCGCCGCCGAGCGTTTTAGGAGGTTGACCCGATTCGGGTCCATGCCAATTGAGTAATAGAGGCCGTTGGCCTCAGGGTTTTCCGGGAGCTTGCTCTCCTCATGGTGCTTGAACATCAGACGATAGTGATCGTCTTCAGTCATCTCCCGCCATCCATCCCATTGCGGGATTGCGGCGGGAGTGCCATACTTGGAGAGGCACTCCATGCGCTCGTCATCGACCTGCTTAAAGATGTCCATAGACATCGTGGGGGAGTGGAACTGCTGTTCCAGGAAGACTACGCCGTACGTGTACGCGTGGTCCACCCATTCCAGCGGAATCCGGTTGTGTAACAGGACGCGTAACGCGTCGTCGTCGGAGAAGTTCCGTGCATGGTCGTCGGGCACGTGAACTTGATGAATTTCGAGCTGCGGCCCACGTTGGGGCTCAAATGGCTGCTCGGGGAACATGGCGTCATACGAGGCAATCGCCTCTCGGTAAAGCCCTGGTCAGGCCACGACGAGGGTCATGCGCCGTACGATCACCGGCTTGGCTGCGCTGTTAGCGCACAATGCTCGACATAAGGCGAACCCAAAGAGGGTCCGCCAGTGCATGCGGTAGGCATGATCCACGGCGATACCTTGATAGGTATTCTCCAGCCCAGGTTGACCAAAGACCAGCGCGTACTGTGCCAGTTGGTCCAGGTTGAACGGTGTGGCTGGATCCTGAGCGCGCATTACGCGCAGCGCCGTGGTGCCATCGTCTTTTGTGCGCAAAAAGCGCCCCGGAATGTGTCGTCGCTCGACAAGAGCGAGGTCGTCAGGGCCCTGCATCGAGTTGACGAGGTCTTGGTACCTAGGCTCCTTCATCAGGAGCTGCATGGTTCGGTCGTGTAGAGCCTCCACTGTTCGCTGCGCGAACATCTGGAGCTCTGTGATCAGCATATACGCGACGATTCTGTCGCGACGCAGGACATGTACATTGGCGTAATACTTATAGAGCCGGTCCAGCTCTAGAGGAGTGCGGGGAAGACCGCGTGGGGCGTGCTTGTATACAATCGTGCCCGGGATGTGGGCAGGATGGCCGGAGGAATACTCATATGACGCCGCTCTATTGGCGTCAGCTCCCATCAACACCGTATTCGTGGCATACGAATAATAGGTGCAATGGCTGAGTGCTCCTCTAAAGCACGAATTCATTCGCTCGATATCGAGCGGACCCCACACCTTCACCCCCAAGCCATCGGGGATCCTCCCCGAATGTTCATCCTCGGCCCTCTCCTTCTGGGCCTTTAGCTCCTTGGCGTGAATCGCCTTCTTCTTTGCGATGCGC
>QGOA01007402.1:0-32375 GCA_003313075.1 Termitomyces sp. MG16
ACCTCCGCCACCCCCAACCAAACCCCGAGGACAACCCCCTGGCTCCTCACCTCTGCTGCCCCCGGCATGGAGACCCAGACCTCCCCCTGGCAGGAACAAACCCTCTTGGGACAACGGGCCTCCCAGGTGCAGACCCCCAGGTGAGCCACCTGGAGGAGGCCCTCCAGACAGGTGGGGCCTTGCCCTTGGTGCCTTTCCTCACCAAGGAGGGGGGGGTAACCACTATTACTACTATTACAACGCCGGCCCCCCTCCTTGCAACGCCACCAGACTGGACAATGCTCGCAATGCCCTTGTCTGCGAAGGACGTCTGGACATCCAAAAGCCTGACGCATTCATGGGCCAGGACCCCCAAAAATGGCATACCTTCCTCATCCAATGTCTTAACATGTTTCAGGCAAAGCTACTCATGTTTCAGGTTGACAGCTCCCAGGTGGCCTTCATGGCCTCGTACCTCCAGGGGATCGCTTTTGATCACTACATGGCCCTCATCCAGTTTGATCCCAACAACCTGGCACTCTCCCGCTGGCAAGCCTTTGTCAACAAATTCTCCAGGAAGTTTGGGATCTATGACACTGTGGCCGAGGCCGAGGACAACCTCTTCAACCTCTGGATGCGCTCTGAGGAACGCTTCACCACCTTTATCGTACGTTTTGAGAAGGAAGCTTACGAGACAGGCTGAAATTACAGCGCTCTCTAGTATGCCCTCTGCCATGCACTGCTGCAACATATCAAGGACGTCCTCTAACTTGCCCCGAAACAACCCTCCTACAATGGATACAAGGCCCTCATCATGCAGATCGACCAATGCTACTGGGAAGACCGCAGCGAGTATTCAAACTCCTGAGCCCCCTGGAACCCTAGGGGAGGACCCCCATGGCCCTCCAGCAAACCCCCCAACCTCTAAAATAGAAGCCCTGGTCCCCCCGCATTCCCTGGCAGCTGACCCCAGTGAGTCACAGCCCACCCAATACTAACCCCGGCAGTGGCGCCTGCTTCCAGGCCCAACTCAACACCGCCATGGCCGCCAACAACCTGGGCGACGTGCCAAGCCCCGAGGAACCCCCAGAAGACCCTGAAGATCCCGACTTTGCCGACGAACAGGATGAAGAGGCCCTCTGGGCCAACCAGCTCCAGAAAAATGGATGACCCTGGATTGAGGTTTCAAAGGATGTGCAGGAACGGTGGAGAAGGGAAGGTGTTTGCATACTCTGTGGTGAGAAAGACCATTTCATCTCCAAGTGCCCCCAATGACAGGTTATGGGACGTGCCACGTGGACCTTCGAAGGGGAGGATGCCACCTACAAGTATTCAGAAAACAACCCGGCGATTTAGACCCGGAAGACACCCTAAATCACGGAATTGACCCTGATGTCTTCTCTGCCCCAGTCTCCCATCTTCGTTCCATGACACTCACACAGGACACCCTCACAGCTTACCTACCCTCCCACTCCTTGCACTCTCTCCTCCTCAAAACCCGCCTCACCCCCTCCAGAACCCCCCTCAACACCCTCGTTGACAGTGGTGCCACAGACAATTTTTTGCCCTGGAACCCGCTCAGCGACTCCCAGTCCCGGTGCGACTCTGCCTCTTTGACAGAGACACCTCTATGGTGGGAGACATCAATCATTTTGTGTATATGCCCATTACTTTCGCCAACGGACAGACTCACACCCTCTGGATGTTGATAACGAAACTCTACTTCTCCGCACCCCTGGTCTTAGGGCTTCTGTGGCTCTGAGACACCAATCCCCGCATCAACTGGCGACATCTCACTCTTTGCCTGATCTGGGAACCGATGCCCGATGACCAGCAACTCCCCTTCAACATCCCCCACTCTCCAGGCCTGACTCCGAAGGACCTCCTGGATAGGCCCCCACCACCCCTCAGACTCCAGTCCCGCTTGTCCTGATCCTTTGTTATCAATGCCAGGTTGGACGGCACCCCTGGGACTGATATCAGCCCTCATCGACAGCGGAACTATGAGAGTTTTCATCAGCGACGCCCTTGACCTTCCCCATGACTCCCTTGACCAACCCCTCCATCTGCAACGCCTTGATGGCACCCCCTCCTCCTCCGGCCCCATCCAGAGGTCTCACTCGGGACACGTGACCCTGGACAATGACTACGAGTTCACCTCCAACTTCCTGGTCACACGACTTCACAGATCGACTCTGATGGTGCTGGAGCTACCCTGGCTATGTGACATGAATCCCGACATTGATTGGAGGACACTCATCATGACCTTCCTAGGACCCGAAGACCACCCCTTAACTGCCGTGCACCTCCGGGCCCTAGGGAGCGACCTGATGACCGACACTCCTGGGACGGCAGCCGTGCCCCCTACTCATACGGCCACCAATGCCCGTCCAAACCCACAAGGCCCCTGATCGACCCCCAAACATTCCTTGGAACAGGTATAAAGGGCTGAACTACCTGGGCTGGTCTTAGACACATGTCAAACCTGCTCCAGCCTGTGAATCCGTGGCCCCAATCAACCCAAATGTACTCGACATTAGGATCATTGGAGCCGCCCCCTTTGCCCACCTCATGAAGGACGGAACCCCCACGTTTCAGCTACACACCTCGCCATCTCTCCCAGAAGAGCACCCACAAGGGGATGCTATCCCCCTGGAAAAGAAAACAGAGGAACAGATCCTCTGAGAAGTAGTTTCCCCGGAGTATCACGAGTTTGCTGATGTATTCTCCAAAGGAGACACTAAGGAGATTCCCCCTCACCACCCCTATGACCATACGATCAACCTTGAGGAAGGAGCTCCCCCCCCTTTTGGCAAGGTATACAACATGTCAGAAGTCAAACTCCGGGCCCTCAAAGACTACCTCAATGAAATGCTCAGGAAGGGATTCATCCAACCCTCTGCCTCTGCCGCTGGAGCCCCAGTTTTATTCACCAAAAAGAAGGATGGTTCACTCCGACTCTGCATCAACTACCGGGGACTCAATAAGATCACCAAGAAGAACTGCTACCTGCTTCCGCTCATCGGCAACCTGGTCAATCGACTCCACAGTGCCAAGGTTTACACGAAAATCAACCTCTGCTCTGGCTACAACAACATCTGCATTGCCCCAGGACATGAGTGGAAAACCACGTTCCGCACATGGTATGGTCTGTTTGAATACCTTGTGATGCCTTTTGGAATGACTAACTCCCCCGCCACGTTCCAATACTTCATGAACGACATCTTCCACAACATGAGCAACGTCTTTGTGATCATCTACCTGGACAACATCCTCATCTACTCCGACTCGAAGAAGGACCACCAGAAGCATGTCCAGTAAGTCCTTGAATGTCTCTGGGAGCACAACCTCCACGCCAAACCTGAGAAGTGTTCATTCCACATGGAAGAGGTTGAGTATCTCAGTGTTATTGTATCCTCAAATGGCGTTCACATGGACCCCCACAAGGTCAAGGCCATCATCAACTGGCCGCAATCCCAAAACATCAAGGAAGTACAATCCTTTCTGGGTTTTGCTAACTTTTACCGGAGGTTCATAGACAACTACTCCGGTATCACAAAGCCCCTCAACCGGCTCACACGCAAGGACATTGCCTGGAACTGGGACAGTAAGTGCCAGAGCGTCTTTAACTTGCTCAAGGAGGCTTTCACAGCAGCCCCTGTACTCCGGCACTACAACCCTGCCCTCCTGATCATCCTGGAATGCGACACCTCCAACTACACCATCGCTGGGATTCTCTCGCAAATGGGATCCGATAGTGGGGAACCCTGGCCAGTCACCTTCTACACCTGGTCTATGATCAACGCTGAGCTCAACTACGACATCTATGACAAGGAGCTTCTCGCCATCATCAAAGCCTTCAAACAATGGTGAGCCTACCTCGAGGGAGCCCAGCACTGGATCCAGGTCTACTCGGATCACAATAACCTGCAGTACTTCACCATGACCAAGCAACTTAGTTGATGACAGGCCCGATGGTCCAAAATCCTCTTAGAGTACGACTTCACAATCCAGTACCACCCGGGATGACTTGGGGCCAAACCCAATGCCCTCATCTGGCGACCAGACATCTACCCCAAGAAGTCCTTTAAGGTGGAACGCAATGCATTCAATCATTGTGTGGTGATCCCTCCCAGACATCTGAATGCCATACTGATTCTAAACAACAAAGGGACCCTGAGTCAGATCTGCCACACCCCCTGAGACAAGTACTTCACCGACCATGACCTCCACAACCCCCCCGACGGAACCGACCAGGACCCCACCTTCTCCTTGTCCCCTGATGAAAAACTCCTCCTCTGGGATGGCCGCATCTACGTCCCAGATCATGCCCGACTTTGCTACGACGTTCTCCACCAACACCATGACCACAAGCTCTGGGGACACCCTGGGATATGTAAGACCCTCCAGCTTATCTCCCGGACTTACTTTTGGCCAGGGTTGAAGAAGGATGTGACCCGCTACATTTGATTATGCGAACCCTGCCTCTGGGCCAAGGTCCCCCAACACCGACCCTATGGACTCCTGAAACCTCTGCCGGTCAGACGATGCCCCTGGTCCTCCATATTCCTGGATCACATCATCAAACTCCCAGAATCTGAAGGGTTTGATGCCATTCTTGTTGTTGTGTGTAGGCTGACCAAACAGGGCATCTTCCTACCCTGCCACACCACAGACACTGCCCTGGACTTCGCCCAGCTGTTCCTTGAGCACGTCTTTGCCAAGCATGGACTCCTGAACAACATTGTCTCTGACCGTGGCCTGCTCTTCATGTCCAAGTTCTGGACCTCCCTGTGTAAGGCCCTCAAAGTAAAGACTAATCTCTCTACTGCCTACCACCCTGAAACCAACAGACAGACCAAGAGGGTCAACCAGTCCCTCAAGCAATACCTCTGGCTGTACGTCAACTACTTGCAGGACGACTGGCACGCCGAGCTCCCCCTGGCCAAATTCACCTACAACAACATGCCGCACTCCGCCACTGGGGTATCCCCCTTCTTCGCCAACAAGGGATACCACCCTCAACTGACCCTCTCGCTCTGGGACATCCTGTCACATGCCGCCCACAAAGTCGTCCAGGATCTCCAGTCCCTTCACAAGTTCTTTCGGGAAGAGATCGACACCACAAACCAGGCCTATGCAAAACACGCCGACTGGACCCCCGGGACAAAGGTATGGTTAGACTGACGCCACTTCCGTACCTGCCAGCCCTCCCCAAAACTCAATTACAAGTGCCTCGGCCCATTTAAGATCTTGAAGAAGATCTCATCCCACGCCTACAAGATCGAGCTCCCTCCAGGACTTAAAGGTCTGCACCCGGTATCCCACATCCACCTCCTGGAACGACACCCCCTGGACCCCTTCTCCAAGCGATGCCCCGAGCCCCCTCCCCTGGTCAAGGTTGAGGACAAGTACTACTACGAGGTCAAAGACATCCTCGACTTCCAGAACATTTGTGGACGACCCCACTTTCTCGTATGATGGAAGGGATACAGCCTGGAGGACGACACTTGGGAACCACACCGAAACGTTGAAGGTGCCCTCAACAAACTCTGGGACTTCCAGCAATGGCACCCAGGAAACGATCTCCCCGAGCGCAGAACCCACAGACGGCAGTAGCGGGTGTAACCCCCACCTCTGGGCTAAATAGGGATTCAACTCCCATGTATATTTTCTGTTCCCCCTCTCTACATTTTACCCTTTTAGTACTTTTCCACAGTAGTGCCCCGGAGTCTGGGCAAGGTGCTCTTTCCAGTTTTTTTTGCCATATTATTTATACTACCCTTTGACTCTGGAAAGCCAAATATATACATTTTTTTGCTACGCTACTCTACAGTATAGGTACAGCAACAAGAAGAGAAAAGATGACAAGAAAGACAGGGCCCCCTAACGCTGGGGCCCTGGAACCCCCTCACTCCCCTCTCCCTCTCCAGGCCAGCCCTGGAACCCCTCCCCCATCCCCCTCAGACTGTGCTCCCACAGTGATTCCTCCACTAGCTGCTTCCAAGACGAGAGAGGCTCCTCCTTGTCCAGGACCCTCTTGAACCACGACCCCAGGGTGGGCACATTCCTCCATTGATGCGCCACCACCACCTGCCCTAGCAGGCCGAGGCCCCGCTCCACCCCAGGGGTCGTCACTTCTGGGTGCTGCCTCTCCTGCAGCAACGCGAGTGCTGTGGCTGCCCCATCCAAGAGCAAACGGTGCTTCTGGGCCCAGCCTGGGGATGTTAGCAGAGGACCAAATCCAGAAAAGAAAGGACTCACTCAACAATGCCATGTGGACGATCACCACATCTCGGCGCAGAGTCTCCACCAATCCCAGACCCAAGAGGACCGCCTCTGGGAACCCCACCCCCTGCTCCAGCCTCGCCCTCAGAGCCTCCAGCTCAGCCTTGGCCTCCCTCTGGACAACCCTGGCCTCCTCCAAGTCCTGGAGCACCACCTCTCAACCCTCCTCCCTCATCCCCTCCTTGCACTCCCTCTGCCCCCACTTGGCATGCTCCAGACACTCCTGCAGGGCCCTGACATCGATGCCTAAGGGCCTCCTGGACAAGGAGGAAAACATCGCTGGGGACAGGTGTGGTGGGAAAACCGGAGGCAGGGTCTCAGAGGGCAGACGCGCCATCTTTGAAGGCCCTGGGGAAGGGCTTGGTGACGCCCACCGCTTCCCCTTGTCAGGGCGCCCCCCAGCATGTGATGAGGACCACAGGCTGGCCCTGGCCCCCCATCCGAAGGGTACCCCCACTTCTCAACTTCTCTCCAGAACCCCCCGCAGGTACTGCTTGTGGCACCCCCTTCGGCTCCACCACCCAGTCCCTCTCCTTGACTCCCATCCTCTGGGTAATCCCCCCCAGTGGCCACCCCTGCTCCCATGAGATGCAGCGTGCACTCTACAATGCTGACATGGAACACCGTTTGTAGTTGAGGCGGCATGCCTCACACACGGATGTGTCCCAGCGGGACAAGGGGCCCAGAACCTTGAACAAACAAAGGACTCCCTGGCAAGCACAGTGCAAACACTATGCTGAGGTCAGCAACAAAACCAGAGGTACGACATTGCTTACTGGCCCATTGCTTACACACCAGGCATGGGTTGGCAAACCCTGAGGCCTCTCCAGGGCCTCCTCAAAAGACTCCTGCAAAACGCCCACCCACGCAACACGCCGGTCCTCCAGGACCTCTGAAATGGCCCCCACCACCATTCCAGAGCGGCGGAAATGGGGGGCGGTCAGTCTAGGGCAGGGAGGGCAGATGGTCATTCGTGCAAAGGTAGGCGCAGGGCGGCTGGGGCCCGACTCTGAAGGACCACCGGGGGCTGTCTCGGGGGCAGGCTCCAGGAGACAGCTGGGGCCTGCCTCCAGAACAGGAGTATGGTGTTGTTCTGAAAGGGAAAGTCAGCCGCAGTAAGCAGAACAGCGCAGATATACTCACGTTGGACTAGCACCGCTATGCCCTCCCAGTCAAGTCAGCGCCAGTATCTTGTGTCCCGGGCCTTCCACGAGATCAGGGGTGTGACTTCATTGGTAGCAGGGGGCGTCGGGGAATGTGTCGGTGTGCACGACATGGTTGAGTTTGATGGTAAAAATTTTTTTTGATACGTGTCAGGTCAGGTGCTGGATCCCACGCTTGGACCTTGGTCCGGTCCACCAGTTAGTTATGCATGCCTCAGAGGGTCTCGGTGCTAAGAGGGGGGTGATGTCATGACCCCTCCCCTCTGGACCCACCCTGGGATACCTCCGGAACCCCATCCAGGACCCTCCCTCCGACCCCACAGAACACGCCCCGCTATCACATGCATCAAGGACCGCCATCACTCGGCACTCCCTGGCAACCCTGCATCATGCACCTGGATCTACCACCATCAACCCCTGATCAACGACCAAATCACGCCAACCGCTTCCAGGCCATCATGCATCACGCATCACAGCTCCTTCCATGCCAATTGATTGCGTGCCCCACACGTGCAATCCCAGTATACAGTCCCCCTCCTGCTACTCAATGCCCCCCGGAACTCATCCCAGACACCCAGAACCCCAGAGACCCAGCCCCGTAGTACTTATAGTGTAACTCCCCATTGTATTTGCTAGTCTTGATATTACACTTGTTGCTTGCGTGCCCCTTTGACTGACTGGTACGCCCAATTGGTATGCTTGACTGGCATGCTCAAACTGTTTGCGTGCTCTTAAGACTGGTATGCACTTCATATTTTAAACTTACTAACCAGGTCTCGTCCTAGAACCTCTGGTTCTCAACTTGACTCAAATCCTCTGATCCCTTCACCCCCACCCAATCCCCGGACTAAGTCCCCTATCCCGGGAATCCTCTGTTTGCGTCTTGAACCCCGGGAGCTCAGTCCGGAGTTCCAGACACCCGAGTACACATATATCAAGTCTGCCTTGTAAGGGCGTTGCTTTCCCAGAATGCCCCCAACTCAGCGGAACCTGACAGAAAATCTGTGACAGCAGCAGTAACAGGCATAAAGACCACAGTTTTTAGGCTGATCAGACATAACGTCTCTATTTTACAGCGAGAATTACTTGGTTTTATTACAGGAATAATACTAATAGGTAGTGGTGACAAAGACGACATGATACATACTGACCACCTCAATTCTGTCAGGTTAATCAAGGACAGCCATACCAATGCAGACATTGGAGCATGGCTTAGGCACATGAATGGCCAGTTATACTTTTGTTGGGTTTTCTACCTTCTAGTGGACAAGCAGGTCAAGGTGTGCTACACAAAAGGTCATGTATGACAAAAGTAATATGACAAAGAAGTTCTGACATATCTCATCGTTGATGCGCAATCACTTTCAGTCCATTAGTAAGTCAGCTGCTACATAGTTTGTTGTCCATGAACACAGCCACTTGCTACAGTATTTAAGCATTCCCCAGATGTATTAGGTAGACATCTGGAAATACTACAGATACACCGAGTTCTCTCCATAACTCGATCTAAGCTAATTCTATCACATCATGCTTAGGTTTGGTCTAATCAACCTGTAACTGTATTTCCATTTCATCAATGTAAAAGTGTCATCATTGCCCTCCCTCCTCAACTATGAAGCGGACTATTTAGCAGTACAGGCTCAGACCAGCCAAAATATCTTTTATGCTTCTGTTCTCTCTTTTTGTATAGACCCATATACCTTCCACAGTCATTTGGACAGGTGGATCAAATCAAACATCAGAAGCTACATTGACTGGTTATATGCAACTCATACAGTTCAGGCTACTGAATTTAGTCCAGGTCTTTGTTTACAGCAATTAGTCTACAATCTCATGGCCCTCTGGACTTTCCTTATCTATGTGCCTTGTTCTGCTTCTCAGCAGTTGTGCAGCTGCATGCTTGCTCTGGGCAACTTCCCACTGCATTTTGATTGCATTCTCATGGGAAAGTGGAGTCTAATAAGTGTCAATTTGCATATACCAGGTCCATTGAAAATGAGCATCACATCTTCATTGAATGCCCTCACTTTCACAACTACAGGCAGGATGCACTCAAGGCAATGGAATAGCTCACATCAAACATGTATCAGGAAATGATGGAAAAAGGGTTAATAACCCATGATGTAGTGGCAGGAATTATAAATACTGCTAAGTCCTTATTCTGGAATGACCCATCAGTATGGCTATTGCATTACTCAGCCTTCTATCTAGGTCAGGTACCAAGTGTTTTAGGCATAATCCAAGAATGAGAACAAGCTGATCTCTCTCTGGATCTTAGGTGTTGGGCCCATTTTATTGCATTGTTGTGGCATCTACACTCAATCTGCTTGACTGGGCGCATTTGGGGCTAGGTCCAGTGTCTTGCAGCAAGGCAATCAAGTATGTCTTTGTAGTATAGGAAAGTTGTGCAATGATGTGTATTTTAAATGCAGTGGTGGCAAGCTTTCTCCACAAGAGTTTTGATGCTACCCCACTTGCCTTTTGTATATTTAGGAGTTTCTCTTTATAGGTCTACTGTAGCATGTTGTAAATAATGTAACCATAGCTATATTTTAGCATAAATAGATATCATATAATAACATAGTAACACTGCTATTGTTCAGCCTAGAAATATTCTATTCCACAGGCTGTCTATATATACTATATTGGTGGCTGTGCTATTACTAATACTGTTTACTAAGCAGGCCCCAGTATGTAAAGGAGTATGACTAACAATAATTGATGCTGAGTAAGGTCCATGCATATAACTCATCAAGGCTGACTACTAAGAGACGAAAGAGGAAAGGGTGGGCTGAGCAGCTGGTCAGATCTGCTAGAAATAGGTGCATTGTCAGACTAAGCTTGGAATAGGTTTGGATACAGTCTGAAAACTGGTCCTCTGATAGCAATTCAGCCTCAGTTTCATCTGAACTTGTAAATCCAATAGCAATCTCTTATATAACTTCTCCTGTCTTCTTGTGCATAAAACCAAATCTATCAAGACTTGTTTGGTTGTGTAGCAAGCTTTGATAGCAATGACAAGTGCACTCAGATTTACTGCCTATATCTGGCCCTCATTTATACTCTGTAGAGTGCTATTGTACATGAATCAAGTAAATAATCAAGTCAATTTATAGAATAATCATTTATTGTATCTTTATATTCTCTAATCTTCCTTAGATACTTCTTTCTGAGCTTTGCCAGTACTCATTCCTCATCTCTAAGATCATCTCCATTAGCAATTGCAAGCTTCATCAACTTGATATGCCATGATTCAGTAGCAGCCATATTGATGCCATTATTTTTTCAGGCCCTCCCTCTGTCAAGACCTCCATATTCTCATCATCCAAGCCTACATTTTTTTATCACTCTCCTCCAGCATAGCTTGAGGCTGTCTAGCTCCAAGAGAGGATCTCAGTTCTTATCAGAATCATCATTACTGATCTCTTATAATTTATCAATCTTATGTATTTTGAATGATTGAGCATAATCAGGATTAGACTTGGTAGACTCCAAGGATTCTAGAGCATGCTGATTGTGTAAGCCACTGATATTATGCTTGGCCTTTGGCTTTTGACTATGACAAGATTTGGGCATTGATACTGTTAAAGATTAGAAAGGATCTGAGCTAATCAGTAAGCATCAAGTGGTCAGATCATTTTATTTTAGCTCAACCTCTTGTTGATTCTTTCCCATAATCTGTCAGGGGACTCCTCATTTCTTCCTTCTTTCACTCCTTATTCCTTCACTCTCCTTTCATTCATTTCCTTATTTCTTCTATCATTTTCTCATTTTGCTGTTTCTATTCTCTCAACACTATCTGTTAGTACTATTCTCAGCCTTTGAGGTGCTCTGGTTCTTTAGCTATTATCCAGACAAGTGTGGGCCCTTCAGCACTACTTTCAGACTGCTTATATAAGCCAGAGTTTGCCTTTCTGACTTCCAAAGTCCAGAGTTTTCCTGCCTTGTTTGCACAGTTGTTTGAAGCCCCAGAAGCATCCAACCTGGCATAGGGAGTCCCTAGACTTGTTCTCTTTGGATCTTCCTCTGCCAAGTGAGTAGTTATTATGATATTGTCAGTACATACTCTAATATACTTTGGATCTCCCTCTGCCAGTTGTGTGACTGAGCCACAGCCTCTAGAGGTCACCCTTACATAATTTAGAATTATAGTTGACTCAACAAAAGGAGTAGATTGCATAAGTTATTTTTTAAGATACAGCCAAAATTTTGAGAGTTATATTACCTCCCCACCCCATTTCAAACAAATCAGCTCATAGAATACAGTTCTTCAAGGTCTTATTACAATGTTGTTATGCTCAGAATGCATCTAATATATTGTGCAGAGTATAAAAAATTTGGTCTCTTATATTAGCTAACTTTGCTTATTCATGAATATAGTACTATAGAGCCAACTCTAATTAAAAAAGTAGAAACTGATATGGCTAAGTAGAAGCTAAATTATGTAATGTAACTGGCCAAATATTTATAGTAAATGATATAAGGAGGCTTTTGATTATATAACTAGCCAATTATCTAGTAAATGATATAAGCAGGATCTGAATTATATAATCAAACAAATATTTAATAGATAAGCTAGAAAGGCTACCTTGCCAGAATTATAGACTAAGAATCAGAGTGTGCTAAGAGTAGATTCACTAGACAAAGCAGAAAAACAAGCATAAGAATCCTGGAAAATGGAAGTCTCCTAATACTCATAGCATGAGCTGCATAGATTGGAATAATAAAAAAGTTTATAGAAATTTATGAAAGGATGAATGCTACATAGTTTTATAAGAGATTGAAAATGAAAAAGAAAGTATAATATTTTTATTAGAATAATAACTCAAAACTGTAAGAGCAACCTCTAGAGGCTGTGGCTCAGTCACACAACTGGCAGAGAGAGATCCAAAGTGTATTAGAGTATGTACTGACAATATCATAATAACTACTCACTTGGCAGAGGAAGATCCAAAGAGAACAAGTCTAGGGACTCCCTATGCCAGGTTGGATGCTTCTGGGGCTTCAAACAACTGTGCAAACAAGGCAGGAAAACTCTGGACTTTGGAAGTCAGAAAGGCAAACTCTGGCTTATATAAGCAGTCTGGAAGCGGTGCTGAAGGGTGTTGAGGAATATGATGCCTAACTTCGGCTACTCAATTATGACATCACTATTTTATCATATTCACGTATGTTTTACTATTATTTCATTATGACCTGTTTATTATCTTTACATGACATAACTCATTATATACATGTCTATATATGAAACCTGGAGTCATGTCATCTCTCTCAACATTGACTCCAGACATTGACTCCAGTCTATAACTATATTGTCTATTGTACACAAATATATCATCAATATACTATAATGCTGCAATAGGTTATGGGCCCCGCCATTGCAAATGAGACCAGCACTTCCAAAACTTTACAGTTTCCAAAATTTAATGATACAAACTACCATACCTGGTCTGACAATATGAAGTCAGCTTTGCAGGCTAAAGTCTTGTAGGGTGTAGTATCCAAAAGAAAACCTTGTTCTCCAAAACCACTCACCAAGTACACTGACCTCATGACCACTATGTGCCCTACCAATGATCAGCCCTCTCAAGTCATCTACAAAGAGGGATCCGACTTCATGAAGACACTACAATCCAAGGATTTTACAACCTGGCAGTCTGCTTGTGATAAGTACAAGCACTGGCTTAATAAGGATGATTTGGCCATGGAATTAATTTGTAACGCTATTGAATACATCCAGCATGAGACTATAGTCAATCTTGACACTTTCCAAAAGATTTGGGAACACATGAAGAAGAATTACGTTGACTAGCAGAGTGGTATCAATGTCCACTACTACTATCAGCAGCTATATGTGAAAAGATCGGACAGTAACTCACCCTTGACTGATCACCTTGGGTTCTATATGAGTATTTGTTGCTGCTTTATCAAGGCAGGTCATGTCGTCAATGACTATACTATCCTTAACACCATGCTTCTTTCGCTACTCCATACTCCAACTTGGGAGGTCATTAAACAAAATTTATTGTCTTGTGGTACTTTGCTCACCCTCAAAACTATAACAACGGAATTGTTATCTGTATACAATAGAATGACCCTCAAAAATAACACTACAAATAAAATATTAATGTTTCTATCCACTAGGAACAACAATTTGAGTGGAAGTAGAGTAAAGTTTAACCAAAAGAGAGTATCTAGGACCAAACACCAGCCAAAACCTGATGACATCTGCCATAATTGTAGAGAGAAAGGACATTGGAGTCCAAAGTGTCCAAAACCCAAATTGCCTAGGAGCTCTGGAAGTACAAATATATCTGTATCCATGCTTGAGCCTGGAGCATGAGAGGTCAGAAAGGTACTCATGGCTACATATAATGGTATGCCCACAGGATTGCTCCTCAACAATGCCGCATTATGCCACATGGTGGCTGATTTGGACTACTACATTAACTATCAAGATATTGAGAATCAATACATCTCTGTAGGTGGCATGAACACGTTGCCTGTTGCTGAAAAAGAAATTATCACATTCCGGATGTATCTTTCATCAGGAACTAACAACGTATAGCTACACAACGTATTGTACATCCTTACTCTCAGAGCTAACCTCATAGGCCTTGGACTATTGCAAAGAGCTGGTGCCACAATAAATGAACTTACCTATGGCATCAGCTTATCATGGAATAACCCATGATAATAAAGAGTTCTTGCATGCAAACCTTATAGGATCCCATGGAACACTTTATTGCATCAAAATTATGACCATGGGCATAACAGACAACTGTGTTGCTTTTATTGTAAGTGAATCTACAATGTGTCTGTGGCACCAACAACTGGGTCACATTAGTCTACATACTATCTATCAAACATATGTTAGACCAATAGCTTGTTACAGGTGTAAAGATAAAATTACCTCAGGAATTTGATAGGCTTTGCAGTGGTTGTGCAGAAGAAAAGTCCTCTAGACCCCCTTTGCCTGATACCAGCAAAACAAAATATAAATTAAACAAATTACTCATTATGAATCTGATGGGACCGATAAGTGTACCTACCTGAGATGGCAATTGATATGCCATGGTCACAATCAAAGCCAGCAAATGTTTTCCCTCTGGTTAACTTCTAAAAGGAAAAGAAGACGTAAATGACACTGTATGGAAAACAACAGCTTTATACAAACGTAGTGGAGGCAAGTTTGTCAAAATTATATAGACCAATAACGGAAACAAGTTTGTTAATTCAACTGTATGAAAATTCTGCACATTGAATGATATCCGGCATCAAACTACAAACCTGTATCGACTCCAGCAAAACAGCATAGCTAAGCATGCCATTGCGGTTATTATGGAGATGATTAGGTCAATGCTACATGGTGCAAAGATGGACTTACAGTACTGGGGTGAAGCCTTTATGTACCAATGTACATTCAATCTATCATACCAACTTCTGCTCTGCAAGGAAAAATTCCCTTCATCAAATGGTATGGTTGAAAACCTAATTTAGCACATCTTCAAATCTTTGGTTCATTGGGATGGGCACACATCCTAAAAGAGGTGCGTCAAAGAAGTTGAAATTCTGTGCTGTACATGTTTGTATGCTAGATTAGTGGGCAGACAAGACGAAAGGATATAGGCTCAAGGATCTGGAGAATGGAAAGCTTATTACTTCCAGAGATGTCGAGTTCTAAAAGGATGATACTCCAAAAATTAATGAATTTATAAATACAGCGATATACTCCAAGACCAAAGAAACCAGACAAGTCTCAATATATAATCCTTCCTCCGAATCTGAGGTTGAATCACAGTTAGTCAACCTACAACACTTGGATGACAAGTCAGTTAGTATGTCCATAGAGGATTTGAGGTATCCCTTGTCTATGCCTCATTCCACTGCAGCTTGTGTTCCAACACCTTTGAATCTGCCTCCTGCACCTCATAAAAGTACAAAGTGGAAAGATCTGCCTCAGCATGAACCTTCAAAATAACTAAAAAGACTTTCCACAAGATATCAACAGGATGAAAACAACAACAAATCTGACAACCATATAGCCTTTGTTGCAATCTCTGGACCTAGTGTCAAAAATGCCCTGTCATCCAACAAAGCTAGTGGATGGCAAGAGGCAATTGACAAGGAATATAGCTAGTTGATCAAGAAGGGAGTTTTTGAAGAGGTTGACAATTTACCTCTGAGCAAGGAAGCCATGGGAAGCAAGGTTGTCTTAAAGGAGAAGTTAGACAAAAATGGGAATCATGCAAAGTTTAAAGCATATATTGTAGCCCAGAGATATTCACAAGTATCTGGCATCTACTATGATAAAACATTTTTGTTGGTGGCCAAATTTACCACACTCTATGTATTCTTAACATTGGTGGCAACCTTAGATCATTCATCAAATCAACATGATAGGCACTTACTTAGAGGAAAAGCTCGATGAAGAAATTTATATGAAGGCTCCTCCAAAAATTGGAAAGGCTCCTTACTGGAGACTTGTCAAAGCCATTTATGGATTGAAACAAGCTGGTAGGAAGTGGAAGAAAACATTGCATGAAGTTTTGATGAGTCTTGGCTTTATACCCTTGCACGCTAACAACTGCCTTTATATCCTGTGTGAAAAGGGGCAAATAATGATTATTGTCATTATTTATATAGATGATATGCTCATTGCAAGTGCGAGTACAGCTCAAATCATCTCCTTCAAAAAGGACATCGACAGACATTTCAAAATCATGGATCTAGGTGAAATCCATTATGTTTTAGGCCTTCAGGTCAAACAAGATTGAGTTAATCATATCATTTATTTGAATCAATCCCTTTATATCAATTCAATTCTTGAGCGATTCAGAATGACCTCATGTCATCTGATATCTACTCCTCTCACAACTAATCACAATCTGTCATTGTTGCAATGTCCGAAAACTGAGGAAGAACAAGACTTGTACAAAATGCACTCGAATGGCATCAATTACATATTGCTTATAAAATCGCTACTCTATGCCATGCAAACATGCCCCAATATACAATTTGCAATCAATTTACTAGCTTATTTTTTGAATAATCCAGGAATTCCCCATTTTGTGGCCTGCAAGCATGTCCTACATTACTTAAGAGGTACAAAAACATATTGCTTGAGGTTAGGTAGTTTAGTAAGTGGTGACATACGACTGGTGGGATGGAGTGATGCGAATTGGGCTCAAGACAACTACGATCATTGTTCTATTAGTAAATGGTGCTTCAATATAAATAGAAGCATTGTCTCATGGTCCTCAAAAAAACAATCAGTAACTGCCACTTTGACTGTGGAAGCTGAATACATAGCTTTATCTAATGCTACCCATGAAGCCATTTTGGCTCCGAAATCTGCTCAAAGACTTGGATTTCTAGCAGATTGAAGCAACAATTATTTATACCAACAGTACTGGCAGCATTGCCTTCTTAAAAAATCCTGTTGGACATTTACGAGCCAAGCACATCAATATATGCTACCACTTTATATGAGAACACATTTCCGGAGAAAGCATTTGATTACAACACATTTCTATGCACAAAATGATTCTGGACACCTTGACAAGAGCTTTATTTTGTGAAACCTTTAAAAAATATTGCAAAAGCATGGGAATCGTATTGCCTTCATCAGCATCAAGTGGGAGTGTTGAGGAATATGACGCCTAACTTCAGCTACTCAATTATGACATCACTATTTTATCATATTCATATATGTTTCACTATTATTTCATTATGACATGTTTATTATTTTTACATAACATAACTCATTATATACACGTCTATAAATATTACATGAAACCTGAAGTCATGTCATCTCTTTCAACATTGACTCCAGACATTGACCCCAGTCTATAACTATATTGTCTATTGTACACGAATATATCATTGATATGCTATAATGTTGCAACAAAGAGCCCACACTTGTCTGAATAATAGCTAAAGAACCAGAGCACCTCAAAGGCTGAGAATAGTACTAACAGATAGTGTTGAGAAAATAGAAACAGCAAAATGAGAGAATGATAAAAGAAATAAGGAAATAAATGAAAGGAGAGTAAAAGAATAAGGAGTGAAAGAAGGAAGAAATGAGGAGTCCCCTGACAAAAACAGTTTCTAATAGGCAACAATCTGGTTTTCTGACAGCCAAATACAAGCACATATTTTATTAGGGCAACTACATCAAAAGGCTGCACTATATGCAGTGCATACATGGCCATAATTTGAGGGCTACCATTGTTCTTGTGCATAGTGAACTATACTGAGATGTTTACTAGCTTGAACAATACCTTGTTTTTTAGAACTTCATGCTAGTATAGATTAGAAATTGTGGTAAACTTAGCATTATTGCTAAGCTGATATTTTATCATAGTGTCTTGAGAAATACATCAAGTATGTTGGCAAAGTGTCAGAACTTTGTAAAAAGTATATATATCACTATTCAGTTTTATTGTTAAACATGCTTATTGCACATATATTTGCATCAACACAGCATAAATTATGCTACTCCATGTTGTGCCCATTCCAGATATATGCATTAAAAAAGTTAGAAATTTATCTAATCTTCTGCTAGTTCTGCTTTTAAACAAGGCAGCCTCCTTGTACTCCTTAGTTTTTTTTTCTTCTTGTGCAGCTGTGCAATGAACAACTGATGCTCAAGTTGGTCCAAAAATAACTCTCCAAGGCATGTTTCTACCTCTTTCCACTGTGTAATAAATGGTTATGAAATCTTTTTAGACACTGAACTGTAAGTCAGAACTGTCTATTGGGTCTGGCTATAGTGTGCAGAAAAAACTATTGAGATTACATAACTATAACCTCAAAATAATAATAGAAATAAATTAGTATAAATAATATAAGTACCTTGGGCTCAGTGTAATAGAGCAAGCTGTTACATACTTCTTTTATGAGACTGTCAAAGATCTCACAATAGTAAGAGATCAGTGTGCAGTAAATAGAGAAAGTAGATATATAAATAAAATGAAAAAAGGAAAGTGAGAGTTGGGATCCTGTCTGTGAATCTATATCAGGGCCTAACAAATCACTCTTGTGTTGAGTATCTAATGTAAAATTGATAATTCTACAAGCAAAAGTTGATGGGCCATTTGAAGCAATGTGATTGCCCAATATGTGGGCATAATAGAGACCTTGTAAGAGAAATCTCTCTGAAGGCTATGGCTCAGTCACACAGGTGGCAGAGGGACATCCAAAGTATATTAGAGTATATACTAACAATAGCATAATAACTACTCACCTGGCAGAGGGAGATTCAAAGAGAACTCTAGGGATTTTCCATGCCAGGTTAGATGCTTCTGGGACCTCTGAAACATGAGAAACAACTGTACAGTACAACAAAACCTTAAAAACTCAAAAATTGCCTAAATAAACAACTGTATAAATAAGGCAGGAAAACTCTGGCTTATGTAAGCAGTCTGAAAGCAGTGCTAAAGAGCCTATACTTATCTAAATAATAGCTAAAGAATCAGAGCACCTCAATGGCTGAGAATAGTACTAACAAATAGTATTGAAAGAATAAAAACAGTAAAATAAGAGAATGACAGAAGAAATAAGAGAATAAAGAGATAAGGAGTGAAAGAAGAAAGAAATGAGGAGTCTCCTGACAGACCTTACAAGCTCTCCACATATATCTAATCCTTGAAAGCTCTTTCTCTGAGACAATCTTGTCCCACCTTTTCAGTACAATGTTGGATATAGTAGCAGGGGATGTCTCAACAGAAAGATCTGTCTTACCAGCCAAGAGTTTGAAGGCAACAGCATTGGCCATGACCTCATTAGAGACTATCTTGCCAGGTGGTTTGGAGATAGAAGCTTTGGTAGCAAGTTTACTATACAAAATGGAGGAGGTTGAAGGCACTACAAGTGCCTTGTAGAGGTTGGCACCCAATTCAAATGCTTTATTTAGGAAGAAGTTTACATTAGTAGACTCCCTCTCAGAATCTAAACATATAAGGAGAAATCTGGGCTCTTTGGAGGTGAAAAAGTCATCACTACTAATAATGGTGCTCTAATACCATGAATAGCTCTGTCTTTGGCCAGTTGGCTAGGTATTTAAATCTAGCTATCTTGCCATAACAAAGCCACTCTATAATAAAGTTACAGTTGATAAATCCTAAGTCTTTAGTCATACAATGAATCAGACTGGTGTCTAGATTGCAACTATGTAAACAAAAGAAAAGAACTTAGTTCACAATAAGTATAAACAGTAGTATAAGTGCAACATCACATTGCACTGTTTTTTATAATATATAAATAAAATATAGTAGATTGGGCCATTATATGCTCCTCAACAAGATTGTTACTACAATCTGAAGCAAAAAAATAAATCATTTAATTAATCATTTAATAACTGGTATGTATATATATATATTATTAGAATGTGATCTTGCTGTCTACTGACTAGTTGATAATACAAATTAGTGTCGCTACACTACATTTCACATTTCACTATCATTTTACATGGCTGCCTATGCCAAGTACTCTGTAGGAGTGGGTGACAGTCTCAATGTCTTCCTGTGCCACTGTCTGTCTCATTTTCTGATTCAACTATTAATCAAAAAAAGTAGTCCAGAGTTGTTGGTGTCATTGAAAGCTGCTATTTCCTTATCTTGCATAGTGATGTTAGTTATCTCTGACTCAGAGAAGTGCCTTAGAAGTGTCATGATAGGAGGGATGTTATTCTGAGGTCTCATATGCAAATAATAATGTAACAGTACATTCCTATATTCTGCATAGGCACAGTGGCCCTATTCTCCTCACAAATCTTAAATAACAGCTAATATTGGTCATCAGCATCTATTTCACACCAGTCATCTCAGTTTAGGATAGCAGGCAGAGTACTGTACATGGCTAAGTGATGATGTTGCTAATTATCAGCTGCTCAGCAGAACAATTTATGAATTCAAAGACCTCCTCTGTGAGGAGTTGAAAGAGGTGATGCAGATCTTTCTCATTGAAGGCTATTATAGCCTCCTAGTAGAGCTCTGGTCATGCAAACACTAGTATTAGCTAGCACACAACAGTTGGACAACTGGCTCTACTTGTGCATACTGCCCATGTCAGTGCATATCCAAACAACATCTAGTAGTGAATCTGGTATACTAGGTTAAATGCAAGGCCTGTAAAAGCATTGTCTAGGCCTGGCCAGCTAAATATATTGCTAATATGTTGAGATTAGATAGCTGTGTTGGTGGAGGAGGTCACATAGCAACTAGTTGCAGAGTGCTATTCTCCTTGCATATAGTTAACTATGTGGGAATGGCCACCCACTCCAGCAACACATCATTCTCTGACACTCCAGGTCAATGTGGGTCAGTTAGGGACACAAACTTCCCATCTGCAATGCATACTTCATTGTGTTGTCTCTGAATGCAGCACTCAACATCTCCAGTATATACTCTAATATACTTATGTGACTGAGCCATAGCATATAGCTTGCTCCAATGATTGAATATTTTGTTAGATTTATTAATCAGTGAGTATTTATTCAAATCATATGATCTATATATCCATGATAAAATTAGAAGAAAATAAGAAGAAATAAGCAAAGGAAAAATATGTAACTAGGAGAAACAAAACATAAGAGAAATGCTAACAAGGGTTTATTATGAATAAGCATTCAGAAATCAGAAAATCAAGTAATTTGTGACATTATCCCCCTTTAAGAACTGAGTTGGCATAATCTTTAAATGGAGGTGGTTGTACAACATGGCCAGAATGGGTTGTAGTCTGGCAAGGAGATTCAAAGTTGCATTGGAAAGGTGCTGGAAGAGAAGATGGTGACCAGACTAGGTGTTGAATTAGGGAGTCAGAAAAGAGGACAGATTCAGGCAATGCAGTGATGGGTGTAGGATTTCAATCAAAGTAGATTTAAAATGGTTGAGGGCAGTGAGGATTCCATCAGTGCCAGTGTTTGAGGATTTTGCAAAGTTCAGATGAAATATCAGAAAGAGATATCCAAGAGTTTTCCAATTCTGGCAAGTTTTTCCATAAGACAAAATAGTCAAAATGTTGTCCAATTCTTCAGGTATCAATGATGGTACCAATGTTGCATGGCTACTCAGAAATGACATTGGCTAGGGGAACAGGAACTAATTGGAGACAATCAGGAATGGAGTTGGCAGGAGTGAAGGGTTCAAGTAAGGAAATATAAAACATAGGATGAAGACAGAAGTAAGACTTAGAAAGTTCAAGAAGATATGACAAGAGTCTATAGCAGGCTAGAACTGTAAAAGGGCCATTATGACAATAGTCAAGCTTATTAGAAGATTATAAAGTCTTGATGTTACAATGAAGAAGCCAAATGAGATTGCCGAGTTTAAATTCAGGTGCCATTGTGTGATAATGATTATAATATTTTGCCATGTAGTCTTTTGCTTGTTCTAGTTTAAAAATGAGTTTATTGCAAATTTCTTGTAGATGATTGGCAAAATCAGAAGCTGCAGGATTTGTAGTGCACTTAGTAAGTTAAATTTCAAAATTAGAGTTGTAATCAAAATTTGTGTAGAATGGAGTTTGTTGCATGGATAAATTCATTTAATTGTTGAACAAGAATTTAGCAAGTGCAAGGTAGTACATCTAATCATCTTGTTGATAGAATGCATAAGCATGTAGAGATGTTTTGAGAGTCTGATTTATTTATTTGGTGCCTACAAGCCTTACAGTCTCCTCTACCTCTTGATATTCTAAACCATTCTTAGCAGTCCATATCTATGGACTTCATCACCAAACTCCCTCAATTCCATAAGTACAATCTTATTTGGGTTATCTGTGACTGGTTAACATGTGCAGCATATTTTGTTTCCATTTGTGAATTTATAAATGTCCTTGAACTTGCACAGCTCTATTTTGACCACATTTTTTGTCACTATAGCTTCCCTCAATTCATTGTCTTTGACTGGGGATTTATTTTTGTCTTCTCATTCTTCACCAACCTCATGTCATTTATCAACACTAAAATGCATCCTTTGACAGCATACCACTTTCAAACTGATGGACTTAGCATTTTTAGTGCAGGCACAGATTTTGCAGGATTTTATATAAACACAGGAATAAGTTTGCATACCAGGCCAAGAAAAGTCACAGCAAAAGTTGTCATAAGTTACCGCACATTTAAAGTGTCCAAAAACTACTAAGTTATGATAAGAATACAAGATTTTAGGACAAAGAGAAGCAGGGACAAAGAGATGGCCATTGTGAAATATAAGGTCATTTTTTTGAGTAATAAAGTTGTTGTTTTAATAGAGTAGAGTTTGCCATTCAGTATTGGTATAATAAGCAGCTCAGAATTTATCAAAAAGTTCAGAATTATCAAGAGTGAAAAGTAGAAGGAGCATTTACAGAAGTTGATAGAGTAATAGAAGGTGTTTGGAAGGGAAAAATCTGGATGGTATGATAAAGATTGAGAAGTGCTTGGCATTGATTAACAGTAGTCTCATCTCTTTTTTTAAGCATATAATCTGTACATCATAAAGCAGGATCTGCTGAATTTTTTGTACCTGGTGCAAAGTCTAATTGGAAGTCAAATTCTAAGAAAAATGAGAACAAGCATGCTTGGTGGCAGTTGAGGAGTCAGGAGGACATAAAATATCAAAGATTGGAGTGGTCAGTAATAGTTGTGATTGTGTGGAGAGATCCAACAAGCCAGAAATGCCACTCACAGAAAGCTTCAATAATGCTTAAAAGTTCTTTGTCATGAACTTCATAGTTAATTTCAGCAGATGCTAGTTTCCAAGAGTAATAGGCTACAGGATGGAGAAGGAAGTTCTTGTTAGGTTGTAAATAATGGCAGAAAGGATAAAATTGAAAGCATCTGTTGTTATAGTAGAGAGAAGTGTCAAATCAAAATGTTGTAATACTAGAGCTGTTGTAAATGTAATCTTGAGTTTTTTGAAGACATCATGGTGATAGGCTTCTACTCAGGCTAAGCACATCAAGGAACATTATAGACTTACTGACATTCAACATACTGAAAACTCTAGTAATCTGCTTGGACTCAGAATATCTCTAGCATTGGTGCCTCATTACAAACTTTACTTATCGGTCTTGTCCAACATTTATCAGGCTTTCAGCATGCACTATCCATCAGCTTCAAGGATTCAGGAGGCTTAGGACTCATAGTACTAGCACAACTCATAGCACTAGCACAATGGTAGAGAGGTGACTCTGACCAAACTCCAATTACTTTCAGAAGGGGTTAGCATTAGGCACTGCCATTTGACAAAGCACTTCAATAAGAAGTCTAAAGAATCAATGATGACAGCATAGGATATACTCAAACTCAACATTTTAACTTATTAGAAATTAATATAATGTTTAGTGCCAACATTAGTGCTCACAGCATCTGTCAAGGATTTTCTGACCATACCCCAGAGAAGCCTGGCCAATTAAAATTATACTAAAAAGTGAGCAAATTCATACAATTCTAAATCAGTTCAGAGTTGCCATAGCTAATAGGCTATGATGCTGTTATTTGCTGTCATCTATGTGCTGCCAGTTGCCATTGACAGGTTGCCATTAGCTGGAACTACAAGGAGAGATGCTAATTGGTAGTGCTACAGACAGACTTAATTTGAAAATACAGTAGCATATAGTATAAAAAATAGCTACTTTACATGTACATAACAACAAATCATAACTCTTTGAGCATTCAGTTACAATCAGCATTCAAATCAAATCATGCTAGCTTGATCTAACTTTGTTACTAAGTTGGCTTCTAGCTTTGTCTTTATCATCTTTGTCATTTATAGTGCCACCTACAAGCACATTGCATTGCGCTATTCTTTCTTTTTCCAATATCTTTGCTTTAACTACAGTGCTTACAGTTTGCTAGGTAGTGTCCAAAGCACTATCATCAAGCATGTTGTCTTATTACATTTGCTCGAGTATACCAGGACTCTGTCAGAACTCCTCACAACCACACATGCCAGGTGCTAGAGATGGTGTTGTACTGTATAACATCCAGCACACCCAACCATTGTTGGTGTCATCAATGAGCAGCAGTATTCAGTCCAGAAAACTCAACTTTACATTTCTTTGTAGTAAGAGCATGTAGTAGAAGGTAAATTTCTGAGTACTGTACTACAAAGTCATGGTAAAAATCACAGAAGCTGAGAAATTATTGGATGTGTTTCACAGAGGTGGGTATAGGCCATTTTATAATAGTGTTGAGTTTCTTGAGATTTATCTGGATGCTATTGGCAGAAATGATATAACTAAGATACTTAACTTGAGATTTGTCAAATTTACATTTCTTGGCATTTGCAAATAGGTTGGCATCATGGAGGCACTCTAAGACAGCTTGAACTTGTGTGTTGTGATTCTTTTCTGGTTTAAAAAATATCAATATCATCAAGGTATACAATATATAAAATGTTAAGAATATCTTGAAGTATGTCTTGAATAAAAGCTTGAAAGGTTGCAGAAGCATTTGTAAGTCTGAATGGCATAACTGTATACTCAAATAGTCCAAGATGTATACAAAAAGCCATCTTCCATTCATCATCTTTCTTGATATGTATTAGATTGAATGCATTCTTTAAATCAATGACTGTGAACTTGTTGCAACCTTGGACTCAATCTAAAAGGTTGGAAGTAAGAAGTAAAGAATAGCAATTTTTCTTAGTAATTGCATTAAATCTATGATAATCTATGTAGAGTGAAAGGTCTCCTGTTTTCTGGTGGACAAAAAGGATGGGCAAAGCTGCTGATGATGTGAACTGGTGAATAAAATCTTTAGAAAGTTGTTCTTCAATATATTTAAAAATAGCAGTTCACTCATCTTGTGAGAGAGAATAAATTGGATCAAATAAAGGTGTTTTGCCATCTTCAATGTCTATTAAAATGTTGTATGGGCAATGTTCTGATAGCTTTTTAACTTTGATCAGATCAAAGACATTGAAATAGGCATAATAATGTTCTAATACAACTTTATGGTGATAGGACCCCACACAGGCTAGGCACATCAACAGCAGGCTTAGCATCAGCTCTGAACACCTTGCCATGCTCATTCCAAACTTGGCACACACAATTTATCTATTTTAGGCCTTACCCAATAGACATGCACAGCAAGCAATGGATCCAATCAGTGATAGCGCTAGCAGCAGCTAGAATGACAGCTGGCATCACACTGCTGGCAAGCATTGACAAGTGGCATCAATCAATCAGCATGAGGCACAGCTAGCTGACGACAGTGCTTATAAATTAGAAATAATGCTCTTTACTTGTGACAAGCAGCTTGACATTTACCCTGGTGCCTGATGCCTCTTGGTGCCCCTCCCTCAGTCAGATGGACAGTGTTCTTGCTTCATTTCTTAGTATTGAGTTTAATGCATGATATTTAATTACATTGCTTACAGTTCACTGTTTCTTAGCTACTCTTAGCCACTTGGCAACAAGAAACTTACTTTTACTATAAATACTTATTATTATCACTAGTTACAAACAAAACAGTACTCCATTTACCCCTCAGTTCACTTTACAGTTCAGATTACATTTGTGCTGACTAAGTTCATAGTCAGCAAGTAGCTGAACACCTCTAGCCTGCTTGCCACAGTTACACTTATGGAACTTACATGCCTTGCACTTACAGTAGGCAATATGCAGCTTAAATGTTGCTAAACCTCTTGTATCTTGCCACATTGCTTGCCACACTTCACTCATATCTGCTTTCCTCCTCCATATAGACACACTTTGTTGTTAGCACACCACCTTTACCATATCCCTTACTAACCACTCTTACCAACTTTCATCTAAGCTTACCATTTAACTTGTTTTTGACTTGTTCTCTGGGAACTGCCTGGGACTTCCTCTAAAATTAGCATGCCCAATGCATTGTATACTGGTCAGTAGCTGTAAACCATATCTGATCAACTTTTAGACATCATCAACAGATTTCATCTTCAGTTTTGTAGAATTGGTTTGTGGGAGATGTTGGAGATGGTTCAGGTAGCAGTAAGTTGTGAGATATGGGATTTGGAGATGAAGCAGCAGAAATAGTGTTAATGCATTTTACAAGCTTGTTGTCAGAACTGTACTAAATACAAGAGACCACTTGATTTTTGGCATATTTTTGGAAATGCATTGGTGAACAGATATTGATCTTGATTGGTTTGTTTTTAGAACCATATACTAGATCAGGTTTAGAGAAAGGGGTTGACCAGATTGCAAGGAGCTCTTTGCGACTAATGCTGTTTTGAGTTGGAGGATAGAGAATAGAGGCTGACAAAGTCAGATTTGTTGACTTGTAGCTTGGAAAAGTACAAGGTGGCTTGTCACTGAGTGGATCAAAGACCTTCAAAACATCAGAAAGAGGCATCTTAGGTAGACCTAGGTCTAATCCAAGAAAGCCAACAGAAGATACAGGGTGAATATCAGATTTTACAATGCCATAGTCTTGACTAAATGCAATAACAAGGAAGTCATGATTAGCTCCACAACAAAAAAGAGACAGTTGTCTGCAAGCCCAGTCAATTGAAGGGTTGTATTGTATAAGCCAGTCAAGGCCTAGTAGTACAGGGTAAGGCATAGAGATAATGCCTAAGCAGATAACCTCTTGATGGTCACAAACTTTGATTTGAGTAATGACATTATAAGTGAGTAGACCAGAAGTTATGGAGCAATTGTCAATTGTATAAATAGGAACAGGAGAGAGTTTAGAACCATGAAGAAGGGGATAGCAAGAAGAAAAGATGTCAGAAATGTGGGAGCCAGTTGCACTGCTGTCAATAAATGCATAAGTTTTGATCAATTTTCTTTGAGAGAATGATAGTGTAACTAGAATAAAGAAATGATTTCTATTATGAGATGATAGACAGACATGAGTAAATAAAAGAAAATGTGGTGCTGGAGTCAACTGAGCTGTCCAGTTGCTAGTGGTAGTTCTGACCAATTTCAGCTCATTGTGGTGACAGAAAAGTGACTCAGTTCCACCCATCATTGCCAAAGATCTGAAAACTAATTGGTCTTTGGTGTGGCTTTTCCTGTGCTCTCATGTTTGGCTTTGCATTTTTTGCAGTCTGTAGTCTTGTGACCCTCTTTGCTGCAGTAAAGGCAGATGTTATTCTTTATGCAGTATTCATGTTTGGCAGTAGTGAGGGGTCTATAAGGTTTTGAAGTCCCAGGGCTAGAGATCATATCAACTTCCATGGGTACAATATCAGAGGTGGAACTGGAGTTGTTTGCTGGAGAGGTGTTGGAAGTAGGAGCTAGATGGTAATGAGAGTTTCTGTTAGTATCCTTCTTCTTCTTGCCAGATTCAATGCATTTTTCAACCTTGCATTGATAACAATTTGTATTGATGGATATGACCAACGGTTCCCATGCCTCAAGTGTTAAGCAGTGGTCTATGATGTTGATGAGATGATCCTTGACCATTGACTTTAGTCCTTTTATGAAGCAAGTGATCTTGGTTTGTTCAGTCATGTCTAAATGACTAGCAAGTTTTATAAAAGCTGTAAGATAGTAGTGAGCTAAGCCAGTTTGCTTGAGTAAATCAAGTTCAAGTTTGGCATTCTGGACAAGACTTGGGTTGAAGAACTTCTTGTGGAAGGTGAGCAGAAAGTTGTTCCAGTCCATAGAGAAGGGGAAAATCAAATTGTTTGAGATGATTAAACCACTCAATGAGTAACCCATCTTTAAGATGTAACCTGACATAAAGAACTTTGGAGTAGTCATCAGGGAAGGAGGCAGTGTGGAATTCTATGATGTGTTTTACTTTCAACATAAAGGAAGTAACTTCACTGTGCTTTCTATTAAAGATGCATATACTACAGAGCTTGATGGTACTACTATGAGAACTAGAGAACTGATTATTGGCAGGATGGCAAGCAACCTCATTTATAACATCAGTGATGCTATTCTGAAGCATAGTCTGATTGTGCGTAAGCTAAGCAAGAATGGCTGCAAACCTGGGTGTAAAAGCAGAAGCATTCTCTGTTGTATCTGGATTTTGGCCTTGTTCCATTGGAGAGATTGCTGTAGGATCAAAATTACCAGCAAGTTGAGTGAAATCAATACCAGGAAAAGTGTGGGGAATGTAGTTTTCAGGATTGAAGGCTGATGGCTAAATAGTTGGAGAATTGTAGTCTAGATAGACAGAAGTCATGGCTATAAAATAAAAAGGTGATCAAACTTTGTCAAGAACTCATTCAAGAATTTAAGAGAAAACTTAAGACTAAAGAGAACAAGCATATAAGAGCTGGCAACTATGTTGGTTGTCTGAATATGTTTAATGAATACATGAGGTTTTTATAGTAAATTCAATAAAGGAGAATTAGAATTAGGATGAAATGAATAGGGATAAATGCAGAGATCTGTGATAAAATTAGGAGAAAATAAGGAGAAATAGGCAAAGAAGAAAGATGTAACTAGGAGAAACAAAACATAGGAGAAATGCTGATGAGGGTTTGTTATAAATAAGCATTTGGAAATCAGAGAATCAAGTAATTTGTGACAATGAGAGTATGGAGGAAGTCAGAGATGGAGTCAACTGTTTGATGGAGAAGAGTCAGTTTGGCAATATGCTTGATAAGGAAGGCCTGAGTGAGCTGCACCTGCATCTGTAAGTGGAGCAAGTGAGTCCAGGCTTTGTCCTGGGAGGCTATAGTGTCTGAAAAAGCTTCTAAATTGGCAGGCGGAGACATGAAGTGTGCAAATGCTTAAATCTGATAGAAGAGCAACAAACAGGTGTGAGATAGAGTTTTAGCAAGCTGTAAGTAGCTTTCAGACCAGAATTAGGAGACTTGTTCTGCTGTAAAAGTGATCTCTAGAGGTTGCAGCTAATCACACAATTGGCAGAGAGAAATCCAAAGTATATTAAAATAGTACCAACAACAATGAAAATCATAACTAATCACCTGGCAGAGAGAAATCCAAAAAGAACAAGTCTAAAGATTTGTCTGCCATGGCATAGCACATCAATGCAGTGGCAGTGGCATGAAAATAACTATACAGTACTTCAAATTTACCCTGAGTTGAGTTGAAGAAGTCCCAGAAGCCTCCAGGAGGGCATGAGGAAACCCTGGAAGTGCTAGAGAGTGTTGAGGAAGTTGCCAAAGTGTGCTGGAAAAGGAAGTTCCATGACAGTATTGTATCAAATTGATCAGAATGTATTCCTCAGATCTTGAAACAATGTCAAGTATAAGGTTAGCCTTACAGTCACGCCAACAGAACCAGATCGATATTCGATTCTAGTACTACAAGTATGACAGTAAAATTGGCTGCCTTATGTAAGGCAGCCAGCATGTATGTAGAGTAATAATAATTAACTAATATAAGTGTATATTAATTAATTAACTAAGTATAATCTGTTACATGCCCCCCTTTGAGACTGGTAGCCAGTCTCGATGTAAGGAGGGACACGTTTTTGTCCGGGTCACTAATTAAGTCAATGTGGAGGAGCTCTGGTCCTCCACGGCTCAAAAATGTCCGAGTCATCTGTCAAAAAATATAACGCCAACGTTAACCGACAGTATGAATTGAAAAGGAGATGAGCCGCCTACGAAATTTACGCAGACGGCGGACGCGACAACTCGCGAGCCGTATCAATCCTCATCTCAGTGTTGACGTTAACCGAGGATGATGAGGCAACGGGACCCGACGATGTTGAGGCTGTAGGAGCCTGAACTGACGTGGAGGGGTGTGACGGAGAGGGGGGATAGGGCCCGTGTCAAGAGCGGCGTTGCCATAAGTCTCGACGGTTGGGGTTCATCCCCACCGGATAATATAGTCCACTTTCAAGGTACTCATGACCTTGATCGGATTCGCGGGCGAGCAGTGCGTGGAGACGAATCATATCATCGTCCGTGGGCAATCGCCAATCGTCCCACCGTGTGATGGCTGCGGGCTCTCCATAGAGGTCCAGTCGACGATGACGTTCATCGTCAACCTCACGGAACTGGTCAATGGAGGCTGTGGCCGCAAGGAACTGGTTTTCGAGGTAGACCACGCCGAAGGTATAGGCGTGGTCCACCCACTCAATAGGTACGCGGTTGGCTATCATAGCCCGTAGCACGTCAGCATTGGTGATGTTGACGGCATTAGCCGCGTCAAAGTACGGGGGTCGGAACTGGACGTCAGTCCAGCTCATAGGTACGAATGGGTTGCTGGGGTTGGCGGCGTCGTAATCCGCGACCGCCTCACGATACAGCCCAGGACGCACGAGAATCAAGGCTAACAGCCTTGCAAAGCGTCCCCGAGCTCTTCCCGAAGGGGACAGTCCACGCGTCAGGGCATGGCCCAGCAGAGTACGCCAGTGAATGCGGTAAGCCCGATCCACTGCAATGCCGTATACCGAATTCATCATCCCTGGTCGACAGAAGTAGAGAACGTTCTGCGCCAGCTTGTCCAGATCGAAGGTGAAACGTACATCTTCGGAATCAAACCCGGAAAGCGTAAAAAACGGTCTTCCGGCTTGGTCCTTCCATCGCAGGTACCCGTCTGGGGTCGGCATGACCGCGATGTTCATGTGGTGGGATGATAGATCCAGAGGGGGCGAAATGTGCTCGTACTCTGGTGAACACACCAGAGTCATCGTCCTATCCCTCACCGACGTATAATAGTTGATACTGATGCGCTGAAACTCGTGCAACAGATAATAGGCCTCAGTGCGCAAAGACACTGACGTAAACTTGTTCTGCGAAAGCTCATAAAGCTTTCACAACTGCTGGGGATTCATCGGGAATCCCCTTGGTACCACTCGATTCAACTCCTTCGAGGTATGGTAATACCTCTCTCCCTTTTCCTCCTCGTGCGCCTTCGCGGCCAAGGCTTCGTCGCTCACAAATACTGTATTGGTGAGCCGGGAGTAATAGAAATGGCGGTCGAGTGCCCCGCCGTAGAACCAGTTGGACCGCTCCACCAGCGTCCCGCTGACAAACACCCCGAGGCCATCAGGAATACGGCCTGTGGCCTGCTCCTCCCGGTCTTTATTGACCTTTGCCTGCCGGGCGGCCTCGTGCTTTCTCTGAGCCTCCTTCTTGCGTTTCTTGTCTAAACGCACTCGGCGTTTAGCGGGGGTTTCTCCTTCCGAGGGGGTCTCATCTGATGACTCCCCATAATCACTCCCGTCGCTCGGTTTATTCAGACCGAGCGCAGCCAACGTTAAGAGTCGCCCTTCGACCTCGGCGTCCATCCTCGTGTCCTTTATGGGGACCGCGGACGCATATGCCCTCAGTGGTGCCTCGAACTGCACCACTGCTCCAAACCGCATCACAACTCTGTCTGCTCCTCGCGGAACATCTGCTCCAAACTCCACTTCCGACAGGACCACCTCATCCTGCCGCTTCGCCCCTGACTGCTGGGAGGGCGCATGTGTTGACGAGGACAGTCCTCGTAAACTGTTGTCAACCTCCACGAGCTCGTCATGTAACTCGGCCGGGCTCGGAGTGAGCTCTCCCGATTCCTGCACCTCAACTTCCGTTCCTGCATCTCGCGCTCTGAGGCGTTTTGCCTCAGGTTGCTCCAACGACGACGACGGACGCTTCTTCATAGCGTTCGTAAATGTCTTAATAGTATTGTCGTTACGCTGCTGCAGCATAATGATCTCATCGAGCAGGCCCGTAATCACCACCTGAGCCACCGGATCCGCCAAAAATGCGGACTCCGGTGGTACTCGCTGGCCGGCAGATATGAGGCGTCTCCAGACTGCCTCTGCCTGAGGGTCCAACACCTCCAACGGCGTTCTGATCTCTTTTCCTTTTCCTTTCTCCGCATACGAGAAGCGCTGCGGAGATGGTGCACGACGGGGTGACGGAGAGGCCCGTCGAGGCGGTGTTCGAGGTCGGGGTTGACCTCGATTTTGCGTCCTTGCTGCCAGCTCATCCCGTCTGCGCCCAACCATTTCCCAAGGCCCGCCTCCTCGTGCCCCGGTACTCCTCGGAGGCGATCACCTCCGGTCTCTTCTATACGTCTCTCGCGGGGGCGGCGTCCTTTCTC
>QGOA01007405.1:0-13444 GCA_003313075.1 Termitomyces sp. MG16
TGGGGCATTGCAGTCTTCAATTTGCATGATATTGCTGATGTATGTTCCTGTAATTGATGAAGACACCATCTTATGGATATTATTTTCCCAGTGTAGTACTTGGTTGCAAGTAGTACTAATAGTTCTGAAGCTTATAGGTGGTTTTAAAAAGTCTTCTCTAATCTACACTGTTTTTTGACAATAAAGTTGATGTATTGAAAGTTTTGAGTGCTTCATAGAATATCAAAGATTCTGAAATGCAGAGGGTTTTCGACAAACTCCAGCCTAAGTGATTCACTCCCTGAGAATCACCAAGACTTTGTCTATTAATTGCCTATTTATTCTCTACTAAACTTGGGCTATTATACTGTTTTTCTGATGCACAAACTACTAGCTACACATGACTCTTTGTTGTAAACTCTCCAGCCTCCAGAACATATTTGATAGTCCAATTTCTCTTTTGAGAGGCCTGTTTCAGTGCCACCATTCAGTTTCTTGTTCTACCATTTATCCAGATGTTTTTGATTGCCACTTTCCTATTTGCTTCTGCTCTATTTAGCACAATCCCATTAATAGATCCTTCTTTTCTCTTCAAATAGAGACATCACAATGGTATGTATCATACATTGTATGGAAGCTCACTTTGTGCCGTACTATACATATTCAGCAGAGTCTGCTATACTAGAGTGGAGCAGTGCCCACAGTGCTGTAGAATGTAGAGCCATAGACGTGTTACAATGTGCTGTATGATACAGTTCAGTGAATCAATAAAAGGTTGGCACACACATATGTGTGCAGGCCTGGCAGATGCCAGCGGACACTAGTAGATGTCAATGTGCATCAGCAGCTGCCAGCAGGCATTAGCCCATGAGTAAAAACCTCCTCCATTGGCAGATGTTATGGCATGAATAAACCCTCCTTGAAGTTCCCCACTTTCCTTTCCTCTCCCTTCTTCCCCACAATAACTCAAGGCTGCGCACCTTCCCTTCCCTTTTTTTCCCACCCTCAACACTAGCATACATCTACAAAAGGGCCCTGCAAACCTATGCAAGCCACCAGCGGACATCCATGCATATATATGTTAATAGACTCAAACCTACGCAGGCTCATGCAGGCCTGTGCAGGGCACCAGCAAACATCTACAGAGGCCTACGCAGGTCCACAGAAGCTGGTTGGACCAAAAAAAAAAAGGCAACTCTGATTTCCCTTATGTCTATGGGGAGAATCAAACCCCTAGCCTTGGAGAAGCCTCCAGCAATGGAACATATATTTAATCATTACACCATAGGTTCATTACTAATAGATAAATTCAAAGGTCAGATAAAACAGATGCCCACCTATGTTTCTGCAGGTCTCCATATGGATATTTTGAGGTGGAAGGAGGATGGCATACCTCCCAAAAGAGTTTTTGAGGCTTAAAAAGGGCATTGGCATCATCAGCCATCAGCTGGCATCCGTTGGAGTTTGTCGGCAGTCATTATGACCTGCTGGCATTTGTCAGCATCTGTCAACATCTGTCAGCATCTGCTGGATATCCACTGATATTTGTTGGCATCTACAGGAATCTATCGGCAACTCCTGGCATCACCCAGCATTAGGGTGGGAGAGAAGAAAATGGGGTGTGTAGGTGTCCACCGCATAGGGTGGCATCTCAGAGAGTGTGGGGGGTGGTGGAAAAGGGATGGGGATGGGGAGAAAAAGAAGGAAGAAGAAAGGGTAGGAGCATGGGTATCTGCTGGTATGCCAGCAGATATAGCAGACATTGGACATCAGGTCAGGGGGAAGGAGAGAAGTGGAGTGCATGTGGTGGATGGGGGTGGCATGTGAGGTAGTGTGGGGAGTGGAGAGGATGGCACTGGGGAGAAAGAGGAGAAAGGGTGGGAGAGGATGTGTGAGTGTCCACTGTCTGCTGGCATGCCAGCAGACGGTAGCTGACATTGGCATGTGAACCAGCTGACATCAGCGGTGCAACTAGTCTCAGTAGTTCAGTAGAATATTTATTTATTGATATTTAATATTGTGTACAGCAGCAGGTTCTACTTCCCCTACTCCACTTTAATGGGGTCTAATAGTGTGTTTTTATACAGGTGTATTTTTGCTCTACATGTACATTATACTGACCTGTAGTAAGCACCTGTGGTAGTTGATCCAACCAAAACTCTAGAAATTACTGAAGCAGGATAGGATAGAGGAGTTTGCACATGTAATTATTTTAGTACATGTGACAAGTGACAATACATCAGGGCTGGCTATCTTTTTTACAAAGACCAGCACAAAAATAGCCAGCCACAGTGTATTATCAACTGGTCATGTGCACTGGAATGAATACATGCGCAAATTTGTCTATTTTATGCCACTGCAAAAATCTCTGGAATTTTGAATGGATCAAATTCATGATGCTAGCGAACATCAGCATCATGCTGCTATTATATAATGTGCATTAGGGAAAGTCAAACTCACCTCTTGTGCACAATATAAAATATCAATCTATTAATATTCTATTGTACCACAGATGCTTACTACAAGTCAGAACAGTGTTCATATAGTGCACAAATGGACCCATACAGAATTTGAATGGATAGTGTTATCAATTTTTACTTGTAGTAAATTGATAAAGGGCAGAAGGAGTTTGCTGGAATGGTATCCTGTATATGGATGGATCAAAGAATTTACTGCAACTGGTGCATCTGTATTGAATTGACAATATTAGACTGATATTGATTTACACCATAGCATTATACAGTAAATGTCTGTGGTGTAGTGAAATATTTTCAATTGGTATTCCTTATATTTTGCAGTAGGTGGGTTCAACTCCCACTAGTGCATTGACATCAAATTGTCAAGAATTTTTGACCACATACAGAATATTAGACTGATGTTTATTTACACTATAGCAGTATACAGTAAGCATCGGTGGTCTAGTAGAATATTATCTATTGGTATTCATTGTGTCTTGCAGTAGGTGGGTTTGATTCTCACTAGTGTATTTATTTCAAACTGTCTAGAATTTTTGACCTGCTTAGCTAATTGTTATTTATTACACAGTATGATAAATAAAATAAGGTCCTAATTTAAATAGGGTGACATGATATCTATTTTCAATATTTATTTACACCATAGTACTATACACTAAAAACATGTTGTATAGTAGAATAATCTAAACTGGTATTTGTTGTAGCTTGTACTAGGTAGGTTCGACTTCTGCTTAGTGCAATAAACATTAAAACTTCTGCAATTTTGACCTGCTTAGCTAATTGTTATTTACTAAACTGTAAAATAAACAAAGTAAGGTTTGTCAAGCAATAAATCAAACTTTTTTTGTAATTTAAACAGGGTCACATAATATCTATTTTCAGAACTTGCTTCATGTAAAGTTTTCATTCATTTTTTTAATCCTCCATCCATCATATCTAATGAAGAACTCTACCAATGGGTCATTGACGTGGATGTTTGAGTATTATATCTTGCTCTCAGAGGAGACCTGCATCAACTTAAAAAACAGCAGAAGGATCTGGTAAGATGCAAGTGCTCTTGCCTAATAGACATGCACTAATAGTTGTCATGTAGACTGACATGTGGTTGATGGTTAGACAGGTCAAGGACGATAAGAAACTCCTTCTTGATGCCAAAAGAAATTTCATCAACAAAGTTATCCTGCTACTCCAGAGCAAGCTTTCTGACAAGGATATGACTAGGCGGTTGAAGGATGCTGCAAAGAAATGGTCTCAGAGGAGCAGAAGGGGAAAAGAACCAAGTGGAGGCAAAGAACAACCTGATCTATTAAACAAGGCCAGTCCATTGATGACACTGGCACAAGAAGACTGGATAGGTCATAGGCCGGCAGCAAGAGATTTGTCTGGTCTATCATCAATTCCAAAGAAGAGAAAATGACCAAGTCCTCTAGCAGCAGGAGATTTGTCTGATCTGTTGCCAAATCCCAAGAAGCCAAAATGGGTGACCTATATTGGTCAACGTCCTTCTGGTACCTATTGTTGACAAAAGAAGCAGAAGGATGAGGATAAGGACAAGGATGAAGAGGAAGAAAAAGAAGAAGAACAAGAGGGCAGGATACCAAAGGGGAAAATTACTGGAGGGATGCTGTTGAGCAGATATCTGAGGACAGCACCTTGTCATGAGTGTTAGCACATCAACCCCCCTTGCTAATATTGTGCAAGTAAGCAGCTACAGTGTGTCAGGACAAAGGGCAGCACCACATACAATCCTTGCTAGCTTATTTGCAAATAAACATGCAGTCTGACGATTGTCAAAAGAACTACCAAGCCTGGCAACAAGGGAAAGAAGAAAAAACCACTGAGAAAGAAGTCAGTAACAATTATTGAGAGTGATAATGGTATGAAATTCTTTTCCTGCTCAAATAGCTAACTAATAGTTAGCAGATGAACCAGCCAGTCCAATGCAGGACCATCAAAACTACCTGTCTGTCCATCCCAACTGTTGACCTCCAACTACCCAGTGGATCCTCTTCTGGTCAAGGAAAAGGGCAAGGAGTGGGCAATGGAGTCTAATCACAGTGAGGACATTGTAGCTGGTGTGATGGCAGGAGTGGAGAGCTGTTTGGACAGGATGGAGAATGGATTTCAGGAAGCATTGTGGAATGTTGAGGATCAGGTGCAGGATGGGTTTGTCATGGCTGAAGAGAGCTGGTTACTGCATATTGAGGACTTCTTCCATCGCTACCAGATTCAAGTTGACATGCTTGGTAGCTGCATAGAAACTCTGCAAACCAATGTTTCTCTTGCAGATGAGATGCTTGCAGCCCACAATGGACAGATCCATCAGATAGAACAGCAGATCTGCAATATTTGAGATGTGGTTGACACTTTGCAGAATTGACTTCACATCTCCACCTGTCCCTCCAGTCCATCAGCTCAGGATAATGTGGCAGTGCATCCAACAGGGCACAGTAGACTTGGACCTATTGTTGAAGAGGAAGAAACCACTCCTGATCCCACTGCTAACCAATCTCCTGCCATTGCTAATATATCTATTCCCACTAGTGATACCTCTGCCCTTGCCATTGACCAATCCCATCATGCTGCTAACTTATCTGCTCTCATTGTTGCTTCATTCCCACTTCAACAAACATCCTCAGAGATGTCTCCTGCACAAACATCTCTGTTACCCACTCAACTATCTTCTGTTTCTCTGCCAGTTCCTGCTGAGGACCCTCTCCCTGGCCTAAGAAAATGGGCTTGCAGCAACTTCTGAAGTAGTTAGCCACTGATGCAATAGACCCGATTATCCAGTCGGCTTACTGAGAGACAGAAAGCAACAGAAGACAAGTAAAGATAGATGGTTTAAGATAGATGGCTTATTATTGCATTGCTTTTTTCGCTATGACAGACATTCGTACATTCTTGTAACCCTATAGTTTACAAAAATGTAATATAACATTCCCCCCTTCCCCACATCAATGACGGCGGACTGGTCAAATGACCTTAGTGCGGCTGCTACTCCTTTTTGCTGGTGTAGACATATCAATGTATCGAGCTGCATCCTCCTGTAACATTTGTGCTTGAGACTTGTAGGGTCACTTAGAAGTTATTGACAATTGGTTAGGCAATGCCTTGCGCTTCTTTTGGTTTTGTAATGCTGGCCTTCCCTCATCTTCAAATTGGTCATTGTCCTCATCTTGAAGAATGTTGAGCACCCTTCTTAATACTCTATATCTAGGAGAACCATCACTAGGGCCATTAATTGGAGGGTCTGAATGGCTCCATCCTCTTTGTTGTAAGAGGTGGATGGTAGTGGCATCTACTACTGCTGTATCATCACCACATTTGTTATGAATGGATTTATCATAAGCGAACTCATCATGAGTGGAAGCTGATACATTTGGTTGGTATTTGTTGTAAACCATAGATCTGTTGTGGTGCTGAGGCTGTGGAGTGTACAGTGAGCACAAGACAGGGGGTTCCTCCTGTAAGTCAGGCAGTGGTGTGTGTGGTATGCTAGGTACAGGGAAAGTGTAGGCCCCAGTTGGCACTCCAAGTTGGCTGCAGATCTGGTGACTAAAGCGGATCCACCATCAGCAGCTCCATCATCAGTGATGGTCCTACTGTTGCCATTGACTATCACTGATAGTGTTAGCCTCTATTTTCAATTTTTCTCTTTATTTTTATGTGTAGCCTTATGTGCTGCTGCTGCTGCTACATTTTTTTCATAATCAGCTCAGGTGCCATACTCAGCAGCTACTGGCTGCTTGTGATGGTTGAGATAAACTGTCCAGCAGAAGGTGTCACTGGATTCATACTATCCTTGACGGTCTTTCCAGAAGTTCAGCAGATGCAATAGCTCAGACTAACCAAGATTATGGGGATCTTGGAATATTAGACCCTTTGGAAGATATCTTGAATGTATAAATGTCAGGGGACTCCTCATTTCTTCCTTTTCTCACTTCTTATCTCTTCACTCTCCTTCTATTCATTATCTTATTTCTTCTGACATTATTTCATTTTACTGTTTCTATTCTTTCAACACTATCTGTTAGTACTACTCTCAGCTCTTGAGATGCTCTGGTTCTTTAGCCACCATTCAGACAAGTGTGGGCCCACTCAGCACTGCTTCCAGACCGCTTATATAAGCCAGAGTTTGCCAGAGTTTGCCCCTTATTTGTACAAGTATTTGTGTAGGCAATTTTCGAGTTTTTAAGGTTTTGTTGTACTGTATAGTTGTTTTTCACGCTTCAGAGGCCCCAGAAGTGTCCAACCTGGCATAGGGAATCCCTAGACTTGTTCTCTTTGGATCTACCTCTGCCAAGTGAGTAGCTACCTTGATATTGTCAGTATATATTCTAATACACTTTGGATCTCCCTCTGCCAGCTGTGTGATTGAGCCACAGCCTCTAGAGGTCGCCCTTACAATGAATTGCTGACCATTGGTTCTCACTACCTTGTAAGAAGCAGATTTATACCAGTAATCAGACGCAATTTCTAACAGAGTGATCAGATGATGAGCAAAGATGGAGAAAACTAGGATTTACTGTAATGAATATTTAGATAGTCCCAGACAAGCATTTCCAATTCTGCTCAAGTTTGAAATATATTTGGTCCTGGATCTGCTGGTAATATTGGGAATTTATCTCTATCCAGATCAAGGATGAGGTCATGGCATGTAAGGATAGGAGGAGTTAAATCATGGAGTGATCACATGTTGGACAGCATGTCTCTACCAAGAAGAGCAGACATGTAATCCATCATCTTCTTGTTGAAGTCACTAACAAGGTCAGAAAAGGAGTCTTGAAAGGTAGGTTGGTTAGCATAGGTCAAGTATGACATATTGTTATGACTATAATTGGTGTCAAAATTGTTTAAAGAATGATGGCACCATAAACATTCTAATAGTCATGCCTTCATCTGCATACTAACCAACAACAGTCCAACTCAACATGCCCATCTCTCTAAATTGAAGCACATCTGCATCATTTACATGCTTCAAACTATGCTTTCAGGCCTTCTTGGAGAGACAACGATTAGAAAGTGGAATCAAGCGGATGGATGTACAATAAATAGAAGATGGATGGGGGATGGAAGGAGTACCAACTTGCACTGAATTTCTGGTGGATTTTCTTTTTTGCTCTATTCTGCTGCCATCTTCTGTAAATGACTTTCCTCCTGCAGTATAAGTTAATGCAGAACATTTTTGACAGCCACATTATATTGTGCAAATGCATCTAATCCTGAAACGTTGTGATCCTTACCCCTCAACAAGTTCTGGATCTCCTTATTTATCTCCTTTGCCATTGTCTGCCAGACAACATCTTGCAGTGAAGTTTTCAGAAGCACCTTTGAATCTTTATGCTGGTAATTGGAATGACCTCTCCCCTCCGGGACCCTTCCTCTGATCCCCCAGGACGTGCCCTTGCCATCATGACTACCGACACCACCATCACATGCATCAAGGGCTGCCATCACCTGGCACCCCTGGCAACCCGCATCACAGGCCTGGGATCAACCACCATCAACCCTGATCAATGATTGGATCACACCAACCGCTCCCATGCCATCACGCATCACAACTCTCTCCGCACCAATTGATCATGCACTTCACATGCACGATCCCGGCATACAGCCCCCTCCCGCTACTCAATGCCCCCAGGACTTATCTCAGATACCCCGGAACTCCAGAGACCTGGATTAGTACTTATAGTGTATACCCCTGTTGTATTCGCTAGTCTTGATATTAACTTGAATTGTTGCATGCCTTCTGCTTGATTGGCATGCACTGACTGGCATGCTTGAACAACCATGTGCTCTAAGTTTGGTACATACTTTGCGACTTACAATTTGCTAACCCGGTCTCGTCTTAGAACCCCCAGTTCACGATTCGACCCCCATCTAACCCCCAGCTTCTAAAACCTAAAACTCCCAGACCAAGTTCCCTCTCTCAGGATTACCCCTGTCCATGTCTTGAGCCCCAGAGTCCTAGCCCCAGAGTTCCAGACACCCGAGTATCTGTAGATCAAGTCCGCCTCATAAGGGCATTGCTTTTCCAGAAGGCCCCCAACTCAGCAGAACCTGATATAATATCAAGACTCCCTCCTTACACCGTTCTTGATGGCTATGTATACTCATACCTACTACCCTACAGGCTACCAGACCAACCCTTATAGACATCCGGTCCCTGATCACTACTCTGCACAGACCCCCCACCCCACCTACCCACCTCTCCTGTACGAGCCCCAATATCTCCACTGCCACTGGGCCCCTGACCTATTCCTCTATGAGCTGGGCCCCTCTGCCCAACCTAGCCATGGCACAACTCATGGAGGTCTCCTCGTATCGGAGCATCCCCAGGGGCCTGCCGGAGACCCCACCAGTTTCCAGTGGACCTTGCCCAATTTCCCCCAGCAAGGGCCCCTTTGCACCCACCCCCTATTATGGTTACCAGCGCCCTGCCCTCCAATCCTAGGGACCTCCCAACTATGACCATCCTCCTCAACACTACCCAACCACTGCCCCACCTGCTTGGACCCCTCCTTTGCCAATGGGACGACAACACCTCGAGGAGTACAAACGGCAATGGGATGAAGTGCTCTGCTCACTCAGAATCTTGCTGGAGGACTTTGCGCAGCGGGCAAGGGCGCTACTCACGGAATTCGGACACAATGACTTTGAAGGCACTCTGGAGAACTGGGCCCATTGCTTGGTCAAATTTGGGGATTGCCTCACACAAGGAGAACTTCCAGAGCAGACTATGGTAAAGTATAGACGCAACACAATCCTCCACAAAGAGTTGCAACAACTGCTTGATGAAGTCCATGCGTCCCCCTCCCCTCAACCCCTCAACAACACTGCGGACCTGGGTCGCTCGATTCACATCTGACGGGAACCCCTGAAACTAGCCTTGGCAGCCCCCGCAGTCCCCACTCCAGAGCAACGACAATGGAAAGAGCGACAAAATGCCTCAGCCATACTACAGTCCCTCAAACTGACAGGAGGGCTATTCGATCAGCCCGCTGCCTGCATGTAGGCTTGTTGACTCGCCATAGGGCTAACTCCGTTCCTAGCACCTTCAAGACCTGGGGACAGCTCCAGAGACCCCTGGAACCACTCCTGCAAATGGACAACACCCAACCTCTGCCCTGGCAACCTCTGGTAGACCCCGGATGGACACCCCTAGCATGGACAACACGCTGTGCTACATTGATGAGCTCACTCACGGCAACAACAAACAATGCCCCGTGCCTGCGACCGCCCTGGCCCCTCCAGAACCCAGCTTCTGTCATGACCCACCGCCCTACTTCGACCTGCGGAACCCTCTACGACCTCCGATGCAAGCATGACCCTCCTGAGTTGAACGTTCCCCATGCAACCCAGCACCCAACACAGCACCTGACCCCCCCCAGATTGACTCGACACCACCAAACCCTCCCCGACCACCTCTACCACCCCCAGCTGAACCTTGAGGACAGCCCCCAGGCCCCCCACCTTTGCCACCCCCTGCGTGAAGATCTGAGCCTCCCTTCAGCAGGAACAAACCCCTTTGGAACAACAGGCCTCCCGAGTGCAGACCCCCAGGTGAGCCACTCAGAGGAGGCCCTCCAGGCAGGTGGGGTCCTGCCCTTGGTGCCTTTCCTCCACAAGGAAGGGGGGGGTAACCACTATTACTACTACTACAATGCTGGCCCCCCTCCCCGCAACGCCACCAGACCGGATGACACCCATGATGCCCTCATCTGCAAAGGGCATCTGGACATCCAAAAACCCAACGCATTCATGGGCCAGGACCCCCAAAAATGGCGTACATTCCTCACCCAATGTCTTAACACATTTTAGGCAAAGCCACTCATGTTTCAGGTTGACAGCTCCCGGGTGGCCTTTGCCGCCTCGTACCTCCAGGGGATCGCTTTTGACCACTATACAGCCCTCATCCAGTTCGACCCCAACAACCCAGCGCCCTCCTGCTGGCAAGCTTTTGTCGACAAGTTCTCCAGGAAGTTTGGGATCTACGATACTGTGGCCAAGGCTGAGGACAACCTCTTCAACCTCCAGATGCGTTCTGAGGAACGCTTCACCACCTTCATCATATGTTTTGAGAAGGAAGCTTACGAGACAGGCTGGAATTACAGCGCCCTCTGGTATGCCCTCCGCTGTGCACTGCTGCAATGTATCAAGGACATCCTCTGACTTGCCCTGAAACAACCCTTCTACAATGGGTACAAGGCCCTCATCATGCAGATCAATCAATGCTACTGGAAAGACTGCAGCGAGTATTTGAACTCCCAAGCCCCCTGGAATCCTAGGGAAGGATCCCCATGGCCCTCTGGCAAACCCTCCAACCCCCAAAATCAAAACCCTGGTCCCCCCATGTTCTCTGGCGGCTGACCCCCAGTGAGTTGCGGCCTACCCAATACTAACTCTGGCAGCAGCACCCGCCTCCAGGCCCAACTCAATGCCGCTGTGGCTGCCAATGACCCAGGTGATGTGCCAAGCTCCGAGGAACCCCTGGAAGACCCTGAAGATCCTGACTTCACCAACAAACAGGACAAAGAGGCCCTCTGGGCCAACCGGCTCCAGAAAAAAGAACAACCCTAGATTGAGGTTCCAAAGGATGTACAGGAACAATAGAGAAGGGAAGATATTTGCATACTCTGTGGTGAGAAAGACCATTACATCTCTGAGTGCCGCCAACAACAGATTATGGGATGCGCCACCTGGACCTTTGAAGAGGAGGATGCCACCTACGAGTATTTGGAAAACGACCTGGCGATTTAGACCTGGAAGACACTCTAAATCACAGAATCAAAGAGGCCCTCCAGGCCAACCAGCTCCAGAAAAAAGAATGACCCTGGATTGAGGTTCCAAAGGATGTACAGGAACAACAGAGAAGGGAAGGTGTTTGCATACTCTGCGGTGAGAAAGACCATTACATCTCTGAGTGCCCTCAACGACAGGTTATGGGATGTGCCACCTGGACCTTTGAAGGAGAGGACGCCACCTACGAGTATTTGGAAAACAACCTAGTGATTTAGATCCAAAAGATGCCCTAAATTGCGGAATCGACCCTGATGTCTTCTCTGTCCCGGTCTCCCATCTTTGTTCCACAACACTCGCACAGGACACCCTCACGGCTTACCTATCCTCCCACTCCTCCTCAAAACCTGCCTCACCCCCTCCGGGACCCCCCTCAACACCCTCATCGACAGTGGCGCCACAGACAACTTCATCAACAAGGCATGGTCTACCTTCACCCCAGAACCTGCTCAGCGACTCCTGATCCTTGTGCAACTCTGCCTCTTTGACGGAGACGCCTCTATGGTGGAGGACATCACTTATTTCATGCATATGCCCGTTATTTTTGCCAACAGACAGACTCACACCCTCTGGATGTTGATAACCAAACTCCACCCCTCTGCACCCCTGGTCTTAGGGCTTCCCTGTAGCTCTGAGACACCAACCCCCGCATCAATTGGTGACATCTCACCCTTTGCCTAAACCAGAAACTGATGCCTGACGACCAGCAACTCCCCTTCGACATCCCCCACTCTTCAGGCCTGACTCCAAAGGACCCTCTGGACGGGCCCCCACTGCCCCCCAGACTCCAGTCCCGCTTGTCCTGATCCTTTGTCATCAATGCCAGGTTGGACAGCGCCCTGGGACTGATATTGGCCCTTATCAACAGCGGAGCTACTAGAGTTTTCATCAGCGATGCCCTTGACCTTTTCCATGACTCCCTTGACCAGCCCCTCTGTTTGCAACATCTTGACAGCACCCCCTCCTCCTCCGGCCCCATCCAGAGGTCTCACCTGGGACGCGTGACCCTGGACAACAACTACAAGTTCACCTCCAACTTTCTGGTCATGCGACTTTATGGATCGACCCAATGGTACTGGGACTACCCTGGCTACATGATACAAACCCCGACATCAATTGGAGGATGCTCACCATGACCTTCCCAGGACCTGAAGACCACCCCTTGACTGCTGTGCACCTCCAGGCCCTAGAAAGCGACCCGATGCCCAACACTCCCAGGGGGACAGCCGTGCCCCCCACCCATATGCTGCCATCGCCCGTCCAAACCTGCAAGGCCCCCGATTGACCCCCGAACATTCCTCAGAACAGGTACAAAGAGCTGAACTACCTGGGCCGGTCTCAGACATGCGGCAAACCCGCTTCAGTCTATGAATCCGAGATCCCGATCAATTCAAACATACTCGACATTAAGATCATTGGAGCCGCCCCCTTTGCCCGCCTCATGAAAGACGGAATCCCCACATTTCAGCTACACACCTCACCATCTCTCTCAAAAGAACACCTACGAGGAGATGCTATCCCCCCAGGGAAAAAAACTGAGGAGCAAATCCTCTAAGAAGTAGTTTCCCTGGAGTACCACGAGTTCACTGACGTATTCTCCAAAGGAGATGCTAAGGAGATTCCCCCTTACTGCTCCTATGACCATACGATTGACCTCAAGGAAGGAACTGCCCCCCCTTTCAGGAAGGTATACAACATGTCAGAAGTTGAACTCCAGGCCCTTGTCAGGTTCCGCTGAGTCGGGGGCTTTCTGGGAAAGCAACGCCCTTACAATGCGGACTTGACCTACGAATACTTGGGTGTCTGGAACTCCGGGGCTAGGACTCCGGGGTTCAAGACGAGGACAGGGGTAATCCCGGGGTAGGGGACTAGAGTCCGGGGGTTTTGGGTTGGAGGTAACTGAGGTTAGAGGGGGTCGAGTCGTGAACCAGAGGTTCTAAGACGAGACCAAGTTAGTAATTCAAGAGTCGCGAAGTGCGTACCAAAACTTAGAGCACGCAAATACTTAGGCGTGCCAGTCGAAGCGTACCAATCAAGGCGTACCAGTCAAGCAAAGGGGCACGCAATAACCAAAGTAAAACAAGTAGCAGTGTAGGTAATATCAAGACTACCGAATACAACAGGGAGCTACACCATAAGTACTACGGGTCCGGGTCTCGGGATTCCGGGGTGTCTGGGATGGGTTCCGG
>QGOA01007422.1:0-29270 GCA_003313075.1 Termitomyces sp. MG16
GCATGGGAAACAACTGTACAGTATAACAAAATCTTAAAAACTTGAACATTGCCTATACAAACAATTGCACAAATAAGGAGCAAACTCTGGCAAACTCTGGCTTATATAAGCAGTCTGGAAGCAGTGCTGAGCAGCCCACACTTGTCTAAATGGTAGCTAAAGAACCAGAGCACCTCAAGGGCTGAGAGTAGTACTAACAGATAGTGTTGAAAGGATATAAACAGTAAAATGAAATAATGTCAGAAGAAATAAGAGGATAAATGAAGGGAGAGTGAAGAGATAAGAAGTGAGAAAAGGAAGAAATGAGGAGTCCCCTGACAGTTTGCATGCAATGTGCTAAGAAATTTAGTGGATGCCCATGATGCAATTATAGAATTGCATGTATGGCAAATAAGACAAAATAATTGCAGGTGTGATGAACCGGACATCAAGAAAGGGAACCTAGTGTACCTCTCAATGAAGAACTTGAACTTGCTGAAAGGCAGAGCGAGTAAGTTATGTCCCAAGTGGATTGGACCATATAGGGTCCTCAAGACTCAGCTGAGCACATCTAATTATGTGCTGGAACTACCCCATGTGCTGCAGGCATGCAGAATAGTGCCTAAGTTCCATGTATTGCTGTTGCAATCATATCTGGCCAATAGTAACATGCTATTCCCTAATCATGCAACCCCAGAGCTATATGACTTTGGAACTGGCAATGACCAGGAATGGTTTGTAGATGACCTCATAGGTCATAGGTAGACAGAGGGACACCTTGAATTTGAGGTAAGGTGGAGCTTAGGTGATACTACCTGGGAGCCACTAGTAAACTGCAAGAACCTTGCAGTGATGGACCAATACTTAGATGTAACCGTTGGTTACGAGCTAGAATGATCTTGTATGTATCCCACAGTGCTGAATCAGACTGCAGTATCAGATTGACTAGAACTAGAGTGAATACAAGATGTTGTCTTACATAATACTCTACTGGATGTCTATAGCGTTGTTGACGCTAGTAACAAGTGTGATGCTCCATTATATTAGAGCTGCAGGGCATGAAACACCCCCAACAGCTAGCAAAACATGCATAGAGTGCATGAGGTGGTGAATGTGGACAAAGTCCACTTTGATAACCGGTGAAAGACTGGGTGGCAGATATTTGTGGTTGTTTACACTACTGGCAGAGTTAGGAAATTTCTTTTTTTCTCTTTTCCTCCTAAGTCCCAATACATGTAGCTAACATGTTGTCTGCAATGGCCTATTGGGGGCCACAAAAAAATGATCAGAGCCTGCAAGGCTCTAGTGGAGGGGAGAGACCCCTGAATATACAAATTCAGAATTAGTCCAATTACCAGAGGCAGCTGCCATATCTGGTGGTGAGCCAGTACCAGTCAGCAGATATAGCTTATCCAGGCTGCGAGGAACCGCTCCCATACCAGACACCTCCCCACTCGCAAGAAATGGAGGTCAATGATGAGGGGTGCTATGAGTGCCTGGAGGACAGCATGTGCCAAGAGCGCTATTATCAGATACCACCAGCATGCTCACATGTGTCAATACCAACATATGCAGATGCAGTGACAGGACCGCCATCCGTACCATGGATGCATCAAAATCTGCGCCACAAGCACAGGACTCAGCAGTGCCAGACACACTTCTTAGCAGACTGGAAACAGTGGGACAGCCAGTCCCTGCAACTACATTCTTTCTGCAGGACAGTCTGGCTATTGTCGTGATGGAGGGACTGTTTGACCAGATTGAACTGATGAAGAGGCAGTGCGTATCAGCACTGGAACAGATCAACCACACGTCTAAGCACAAAGTTTCAGTATTTGAGAAACTGACTGCCAAAGTCAAGAGGGCTAGATATCAGACCAGTCAACTGGTTGAGCCTTCATGGGCTAGGATGCCATCAGCAGCACAACCAGTGTGCCCTGAGCAGCCTGCTCAGCCCATTGCCTCATCATTGTGGTTACCCACTGTGACCTTTCAGGCCCAGTCAAAGTCACTGGCTGCCATCAGTGAGCATCTGGCTAACCTATTCATGGGTCAGCAGTAGACCGCACTGTCTTGGGCCCCACCTATGAGGTCCAAACCTGTCACCATGGCACCAAGAGTGCCTATTATTCATAACACTCCTTGTGCTGAGCCTGGAGGGAGAACTCTGGCATGAAATGCGCCTGCCCCTCTGGTGGCTCAGCCACAATCTACATTGTCTGCCCCAGCAAAGCCAAGGCCATCTCATCAACATTGTAGCTGCAAGCTGCCTCTAGATGCCCCCAAATTGGAGGTTATAGCCTTCCCTGCTGGCATTCCTGCATGAGCAGGAGAAGTCCAGATGCTATTTATGCTGCTGGTGTTTGTACCAGCTCTACCAGAGCATTATTTCATGGTCATATTGACCCCAGACCCCCACACACCAGAACAATATGATGGTCTGATGGTGACCTTGAGAGGAAGACCCATGCCTGGAAAAGGCAAAGCACCAGTTGCATCCTTGTCCAATGAGAGTGACAATGGAGAGTTGAACTCAGAGCATGAGAAGGACGGCAAGGAGGAGGAATTGGCAGCAGACCAATTTCAATGAATATTGTGCCATAAGTGCATAGCAAAGAAGAAGGCAAACCATGCCAAGGAGCTGCAGGCCCTGAAATATAGGGCTGATGATGATTTCTTGGGAAGAATCCCTGATGGTTTAGGAGTGAAAGTGTGGGGGCTGCTCAATGTCAAGCAAATGAACTTGTGCTTCAGAGGAGCACTCAGCCACTGCATGTACTATTTGTATGCCATGAATACTGTGCTGATGGGAGCTGACACCAACAGAGCGGTGTTGTATGAGTATGCCTCTCGCCAGCATGCCTACATTCTGGGCATGATTGTTTACAAGCATGCCCTGCATGGTTTTCCCTGCACTCCATTAGAGCTGGACCAGCTCTGTAAGTATTACATGAATATCCACATCCTGCATATATCATGCCATGTTTCCCGAGCAACCATTTGAGCTCCAACATGGGCCAAAGCTCAAAATCCATCAAGTTCACATGCCCAACAGGATCCAAACTATTTGAGTTCAGTTAGCATCTTCCTTAAAATGCAATCTCGACAAACAGACACCTCCTTCTGCCTTGTGGAGGCCTGATCTGGAAGCGGGCAATCAGTTTGTATTTCGCGGGTGATCTGCTAGTTGAAGTCTCAATTAGTAAATTTTGAGAACTCGTTCACATAAAACCCACTGTAATTGGTCCCAGACTTGCAGATTCATAGAGTTGAAGACGTCTTAGTAGTTTGGATTTCTCACATTCCAACTTCGCCACCTGCTCAAGGTTTTGTCAAATACCGGATAGAAATCTGGACAACCCACCTGTAACCGCATCGTCTTATTTTCAAGACTGTGAGATAGCTATGAAAGCAAGGTCAATGGATGATAAACATTAATAGAAAGAAGTTGTAATCACAGTTAGAGAGACCGTATCTTCATCGTCTTTTTCGATTCTAAGACGCTTCTGGGGCCGTGGAGTTACATGGAAGATATTAAGCCCCATACTCTCAGGCTGGACAGGAGGGGGATTATCCAGCCTAGCAGGGGCAGTAATCTGGAAGGGATACAATATGTCAGAGCATGCATCCGAAAGAAATGACAGCAGAACATACAATGTCATCAGAATCTCTGTTCATGGGATTGGAAGGCTGCAAGTCACTATGGTTCTAATAAGATAGCAGCCGTTTAAAGGGGAAAGTCATGTGTCATGTTAAAAGCGGACAAAGAGCTCAAAGAGAGCTCAAAGGGCACATGGAGATCCCAAATTCTGGTTCTTTGTCGAATGCATGCGTTATCAGCGATCTGAAAAGACAACGACAAAGGAAATTCCTGTTTAATTGCATGTCATGTTAAAAGCAGACAAATAGATCAAAGAGAGCTCAAAGATAGCTCAAAGAAAAAAAAGGACGGCATGTGGAGATCCCAGCATGTATTATCAGCAATCTGAAAAGACAAAGACAAAGGAGATCCCTGTTTTAAGCTGCTAGAGGCTATGGATGACCTTACTGTTGACTTCAAGTCTACTCCCTCATCGCCTTGAAACGCATTACCGACTCTTTACCTAGTTGTCAGCACGACATGGTCACCTCACTCAAACCCTTTACACCTTCTAGTAAAGTGAGCTACCTTGCAGCCACAAATCCTTCTGCAAATCTGACTCGAACGCAGGACTGGTCTAGTAACGTTGATGGGCGATATTATTCTGCAACATACAGCCAACCTGTCACCAGAAGGGTCCAGTGTCAGACGAATTGCTGCGGAAGACGACCCTACCTTGAATTTATATTACAGAACCATAAGCTTCAGCCACATATACACCACACCATTGTAACCATCATCAGGAGGCATCAGACAGTCCGCTATCACCTATTCTTCAAAAACCATGTCAATCTCCTACTGAATCACCATGTCCTCGCCTTGTTGGACAGAAACTGGCATGGAGATATCTTTGTCATCTGTAAGGGTACTCATTCCAAATTCGTCAATGTTAGGCGTGAGGACAACACCCTAATCAATTTTGCAGTATGCAGGTAAGGCATCATTCACCCTCTGATCCTTACTGTGCTCAGGACTGTGTAGTTTTGTCAGCCAAACTCATCAGAGGCGACTTCGTATCCCCAAAGACTTGACCTTCCAAATGTGTTAGATACTCATAGGCGCTATCAATGTCTCTTAATGTATTTACATGGAAATGTTCAACAAATTATTCTGTCATATGTTGTTTGATGAAAGCCTGAGAAAAGGACTCCATAGCAGCTTTTGAAAGTCGAACATCCTTCAAACCACACATGAGATTGCGCCATTTCTTACCCAGCAAGGGCCCTCAAAAACTTGCTCCATGATTGATATCATTAATCTCACCTAATTGTCACAAGAATGCGTCTTCACGTTGTTCATTCCAGCGACCATAATCCTCACCACTACCGTTGAAGGCTATCACTGTAGGAAACCAGGAACGGAGAGCAGTTTGGTTGAGAGTCTCTGGGCAAAGGTGAGAAGCAGATAGAAAATAGGAAAGGTCTTACCAGTCGAGCAAAGATAGGACCCAGAAATGAGGTTGAGTTCTACTTCAGTAAGGGCGTCGTCTATGAACAACTCATTTGTTTTTGGGTTGTGAACTACAATCATTGTGTTGGGAATCGCTGACCAACCCGTAGGTCCCTGAAGTACAGATGAAAAGCTGACAACTGAAGTACTCAACCTCCAGATGATCCCACCTTGCATTAGTGCAGCATGACCCCGAGGCTGAGTTAACAGAATTTCCCGATGCCGAATATAAGATGCATAATCCTTGACCCCATACTGCAAATCAGACAGTCACATCGGGAGTACACCAGGAGGGAAGGATTTGCAGAGTGCTTTAGGAGCAATTTCTGAGGGAAGAAAGGTTTGAAATGCAATGCCATGTTGGAGGAGATACTCTGCAACGTCCGATTTGCAAAAGCAAGAATGAAGTTGACATACCAATAACGCATCTGTTGCATTAGTGAGCGTTAACTTCCATGGCCTTTCAGACTTGATACCAAAGTCGAACATGTAAAAAATTCGAGGCTTCTCTTCCACACTCTCAATGATGCATAGGTATTGACCGCGGTCAGACATATCCAGTGAAAAACAATTTGTAACATTACAATCGCAGTTATCATCCTCGGGCCAGCATCCCTCTATTATTCCCTCAAGGTAAGACTTTGCCAGAGATGCATCTAGAACTTGCCCAATGTAAGGCTGGCACCAAGACCACGACAGACCTAGCAAACGAGTGAGCTTCTTGCATTCTGCTTCACTGGTCAACAATGGTAAAGAGGAGGGCAGGGAAGAGGTTTTCGTGAAGCTGTAGTGTAAGGCAAGGATCTCAAAAATTTCCTGCTGCAGGGCAGCAATTTTCCAAGACTCATTCAATATGGGCTTTGGATATATGAGCGACATGGGCTCTGATGATGCTGACGATGAGAGTTCAGGCAATGCTGGCGGCATGAATTCCAGTGAACTAACAGAGTGCTGGAGGGGGTGGATATGAGGTACATCAAGGCGTTCAGAGTCCAAAGATTGCTCCGCTTGTGGTGGGGGAGTAAGAGTCCTGGATAGTAGATTGTTCTCATATGGGGGCTTGAGGCAAGTGATAGAGCCAGTTAGCTCGTCCAAAAAGCTGTAAAATTCCCCGTCGCTGTCTTCATTGCCAGGACCAAATTCTTTGCAGCAATCCCATTCATTTGAGAATGAATCATAGCATGTCTGCGCTTGACTATACTCTCCAAGCATTTCTTCCCTATCAGCCCTGCACACTTGAACGTGACACCAGACAGTTTTGTCATCATCACTGGGAACCCATTTGAAAACTTTAGCGCTGACCGTGGGCAGATGGCACTCTCTGTTTAAGCAGGTCTGTCGCTCAATAGCACTTTCATACAAAAGACGCCTTGCATTGTGGGCGTCGCAAGCAGCAAAAAAGACTCCATATTTAGGCCGCTTTCCCATAGTACAGACTTCCTGTACAGGGTTGCTCGAAGCTAGTACTGCACGCTGGAATTGGTCTGAAAAAGGGGCAAGATAAGCAAGAGAAGGAATCGACATTTCTTGCATCCCCCATCGATACCATATAGGGACGTTGTACTTCAAAAACCATTCAACAGTCGGTTGATTTGTGTTTTTACTGGTAATATCGACAAAGACGCCAGCGTGTTCGGTAGTTGCGGAGAAATCACAAATCACTGACAATTGGAGTGCTTCTAATAGTTCAGGCTGAAATCCGTGGGCCAAAAGCGCTCGGTACCAGTACATATCTGTGCCGGATTCGTTGGCTGACCTAGCTTCGGTGATAAGATGCGACAACAATCCCATCCAAACTTTGAACAATCCTCGGGATCTGTAAATTAATGTCAGCATACGTCTATGACTGTCCTCTTTTCCCATGTAACCAATGGCCCAAGGAGAGAAGGGGTGCCCGACCAAGATCTTAAGTTCTTTGCTTATGACAGATGTCGCCAGCGACAACCACCAATCCAATTTTATCCACGAGTCTTGAACTTCGGCAGGTAGGTGATACTTCTCTTGCCCTTTTTCAATGCAACGGTGTGGCACTTTCAAAAGTTGTTCCAATAGAGGGCCAATATAACAAGGGTTACGTGGAACAAATGCAAGCCATCCAAAGGTTTCCATCCACCAATGAGGCTGAGTAAAATCTTCTTCGCTGGTGGTTTGAATGTGAAAAATAGCCCTTTCTACACCAATTTTTGCATCGAATGGTGGGATAGAAACATGGTGGCTGGAGTTTGGGGAATAGTAGACATCTCCTTGATGGAAAGTAACAGCGCCAGAAATTTTGTCTACTCTGAAGAGCTGCATCAAGGATATGAAAAAAGTTTGTATATAGTAGCAGGACTCACTTCCGGTCCATTCTGGATTGCAATGGGACCATGCTCTATATGTTTAGGAGATACAATTCTGCAGACAGCAACTCTAAGGATGTGATACTGAATAGGCTGGGGCAAGCCCCAAGTATGCCAAATGGTCGAAGAAAGTTATAGATTGAAGCAGGTGAAAGGGAGCAGCATGATTAACAGTGAGCTTGGGTGAACCCAGAACTTGCTATCGGCGAGTGGATGATGTCACGTGTCATTGGTCCATGGAAAGATTATATTAATATTTGTTCTTGTTCACTTCTTCCACGCAAAACATATATACAATTATGAGCATTATTAAACATCTTTGATACATATATCAATTGATGTAGTTGAGAAAACATGACATTAAAAACAAAATCGGCTTCTAAAACCTTGAAGTTCCAGCCCTGGACAAATGTGCTTGATTCAGACCTTCTGGTGGCCGAACTCGATTGCTGAGATGGTTAAACAGGACCATTGCCTGCAGCCATTTTCTTGAGAATCCTCTTAGCAGTTCCCTCTTCTTCCTGTTCCGCACGGCGCTTTGTTGACCCTGATACAGACGTGAAGGCATCTGCCGGCGATACTTCGCCTTGCTGTTTACCAAGGGATACAATTGCCCTCTCAAAGATCTCGATAAATGAATCACAGGCGTTGGCTGGGAGGAAACAGGTTTTCTTGTCTTCTTGAATCAAGTCATGTGGGAAAGCAGGGTATAATGCATGCCACAAGTCTTTTATAACGGTTTGAAGACCTTGAAAACAGGGAGAGATATAATCGAGAACAAGATGTTCCAATCCGAAGTGTAGCTGGCCAGCTTTTAGACAACCTAGATCTTGAAAGCTGCTGTTGCCAAAGAATCAAGCAGCAATGGGAGCGTATCATTTAGCCTTCTTAAACAAGCCATCTTTGTAAATTTTGACTGGGTTTATGTCCTGATACTGGGTGCAAAGGTAGAGAAGGACATAGACAAGACTTTCAAGATCAAACCCAACTGTGTGCGTTGATCCCCACAACAACAGGGGTATGGCCATGAAAGGCGCCGTGCCCTAAATCAGAGATATATGTTAAATTATACAAGGATGATGTCAACATGACTTACGGTACGAATTGTGTTTTTGCCGGTATTTGGAGATGAAACTGTAATAGGCAACTGTTGTTCATGAAAGCACGTCTGAGGAATGTCATGTAAATCCTGGAGTAGACTCCTTTTGGATGAGACACCAGCTGAGAAGAATGAGTGACCATCAATCCCACGCGGATGTAGTTGGGGAATGGGAGAGCCAGAATTGACAGGAGTTTGATCAGTGTCCTCCTCATCAGTATCATGGCAATGCGCTTCTTCAGTTATTGACTGTGTATGGATAGTTCGAGTAGAACGGCGCTCATAGTTGCTGCAAGGAAGATGACTGTGAGCAGAGGAATCAGTGTCCATCTCTAGGCTGCTTTTCCTTTCTTGAGGATGAAGGTCACTTGCATCCTGATAGGCATAGGATGCCTGTAAAGGACCCTGTTAATGAGAGCCACAGGCACTGTTTCTATTACTTTCAATAAATGCAGCATAGTCAAAGTCGATGAGGATTCCGGGTCAACATTGATGTGCGAGTCGTATTATCCCTGCGGCATTTCCCTCAGAATAAAATTCTTTTATTTCTTGTTTGGTAAGTGGTGTGTTTCAAATCATTATGTTCGCAAAGGAAATATCACGATGAACATGGTTATGATCTTTTAAGAATTTAATCGCTAGAGTGGACAAGTTTCAGTAAATGAAATCAAAAGATGATTCAGCCTACCAAAACAGATGTCAAGAAAAACACCCATCAGTTCAATCAGAGATTGGACGTTTGAGAGCTTCACACAAACAGGTGACATGACCAATCGCCGGCATTCTCTGGTCTCTGGTGAATTGTAGCTGAAAAGTGTCGTACAAATAACGGAAGTCTTTGTGACTACTGCATAATATATGGGTTTGGGAATGAATGGGCAAAAGCCATCTTTGTGAAGTTCTTGGAGGTAGTGACTTGCATTATGCCTTCGGCCAGAGAGGATCCACGAATCCTTCATAATCACCTGCTTTTGGTCTGGGGTTTCAACAGCCCAGACTCACGTAGCATGCCCGAAGAGGGCCTGGGACTTGAATATTTCCGATTTCACAATAAATGTATGATCACACAAAATGGTGGAGAGGTTCGAAGAAATATTCTGTTTAAGATCCTGCTTGTCGCTGGCTATAATATATTGTTGCTTGATTTTTTTGGTCAAGTCCATAAAATAAATATCATCGGGCAGTGTGATCGTACTCTTTTCAACGCCATTCTTCCACTGTGGTACAAATTTTTTTTTTGAATACCACACCCAAAAATTAGGCCCGCCGCCTTCTTTCAGAAATCTCTATACAACATATAGCGGACGCAGACATTCAAAACAATCTAAGACACTTACCCTGCCACTTGGAACCTCTCATGTCATTGTAGAATCCAATCCCAGTATAGTCAACGGACTGAACGTAAGACAAAGAAGAACCCTAACCAGTTCTTCAGTATTTCCTTCATATGTGAGCGGTCCAATGTTTATCTTCCCCTGCCTATCAATAATATGCAGATACCACTGATCCCTATATAAACTCAGGGAGGTAGAGTACACGTGATCCCCTTAGATGTAATGCATCAAAACATTGGGTGATTGAATTATAAAGACTCATATGCATACCTTGGGAGTAGAGCATGAGATATGACTTACAGTCTATCCCTTCTGTCATGGGTTTGGTCGGACCTGATGAGATGGACGTCTCCGCCAATGCAAGAACATCTGGCCAGAAGATACTACTATCATCATAGGCACCGGATATCGGATGAGATTTGACAAGGACAATGTCAGGTTTTGCACGCCATGGGCCTGCGATGGTGATTTTGTTACTCTTTCCTCCAGTCCAATAGTGGTCAGGAGGAGAGAGGTGAGAAGAAAATCCTGGACATTCATACACAGCAATAGCGATGGTATTGAAATAGTTGGCAATGTGCCTTTCGCTCTCCAGACAACCTATGGCGTGAATACGGCCCTCATGAAAGATATGACTGTTGTTCTTGATAAAATCTTGGATGTTGAAGGATTGATCCAAAACAAAGACGCTTGACAAGAAGGAGATAGGAGCCTCAATCTGTTTCATGTCTGGTTTGAGTCGCATATGAAGATCTGGAAGTACCATCCGCATTTGGTCATTGTCCAGATGATAGCTATGAAACTTGGAGGTGAATATGTTGGAGCTGCCAAGAAATTGGAGGCCACTATAGCAAGTAATGTTAATTAATACTCAGTGGGCGTTATATGTCCAATCACTTACTGGTTATTTGGCGGCAGAGGGAGCACTGGTGGCAGAGTAGCCTCTTCATCAACATACGATTTTTGATTCACGGCCAAAGGATTCTGGACGGAGAGCATGGCATCCTCCCAAAACTCATTGTATGGGTATGGGTATGGGACTAATGGAAAGTCCAGAGCCATAATATGTATAAGCAAAAGACAGGCGATCATGTTGTATTGTTGTATGTAGTCTGTTATGAATGGAACTCCGGTCCGAAGGCAAATCCTGATCAATATCGATCGTCGCTTCTTGAGCGCGCTATTGCCAAAATGTTGTAAGGCCCCAGCCATGCATGCCTCTCTTTTTTGACGTTAAGAAGACATTATCTGCACCTATGCCCACTAAATCAGCCGTTATCATCACTATCTACTATCTGATTGTCAGCTGAGCTGGTCTTTAGCATGTAGTGGCTGAATAACTGACATTATCTGGAAAAACAACATGTAAGAAGAGTCATACACCAAAAGGAAATGTGTCACTTCTCTGTCACCTTTTCCTTTCAAAAATGGCATTTTGCATTGTCATACGTCCTTTTGTTAAGAGACGTGTGCACTGAAAATGGCGTGACACATCTTGTCTAAGGAAAAAGTTTTGGAGGGTCGATTGGTCCAAGTTTTGGCTGACAAAAGTGTGGCTGTGCATGAATCAACAAGTCGACATTTTTGCACTGCCACATAAGGTGATTGGCGATGTTGAAAATCTCAGCCATCACTGACGTGTCATAGAAGTTACATGTTACCACACTCAATGTATTGTGGATTGTGTAGTCTACTAATACTCTATTTAATCAGTCAGCATATTTTGTGAGATAAGTCCTGGGTTCATGATGATCGAGCCTTCTTTTCTGTAAAACTGGTGAGCTATGGTTAGAAGTGTTCTGATGCAGAACTTGCCTCTGGACGAAGAATTGTCGGATCAGCATCTCTTCAAACCTGGATTAACTGCACCATCATGAGATTGACTTCCCTCTGTTTGAAAGTCCGAATTGTCCATATTGAGGCTTGACTTGTTTGAGACGGGTTCGTCCTTTGCGTGTTGTAGGAAGGTGTTCGAACGACTTTTGAGCAAGGAGATGCCCATAGCTTTTGCACACCGCCAGTCCCCAAAAACACAACTGTCTGCGTGTTCTCCAAGATCTAAAACACAATTAGCGAAGACAATTGGAGGAGAGCAAAACATTTGCCATATGCAGTGTTAGATGAGACCTCGATTTTATAACCTTCACCTTCCCAGGAAAATTTACAATGTGTAATAGGCATAGCCTTCAACTGGTTATAAGCTTCCCAAGCAGGTCCTCCTCTCAAACACCAATCAATGTCCCTCGCAACGTCTTAAGGCCTCACTTCATCGTGGTGCTCATTTAACCCTACGTCATAGGCTAAATTCTTATATATCATGAGAAGACAAACGTGGTGGATGAGGAATGGGGTGAATAGCTTTTCATATGCACTGACTCCCATGTAGGTCACACCATTGCGAGTAAATAGATGCCTCCCTAAGAACCACTCCAATAGTTTTCTAGCACGAGAGCGATTCTTGATAGCTGCTTTCATGGCTTCAGGGAGCTTGAGGTGAACGTAATACCAATGGACCAGGCCACTGTACAACTCAAAATACAAGCAGAGATAAAAGATGGACAGAGCCCCACTCCATGTTAAAGGATCTGGCAGATGAGTCACGATAGGAACTGAAACCTCCTTATTGGCATTGCTTTATAATCAATATCTATCAAACACTTACAGTCAGAAGGATTGACGAGATCCAGGACGTAGTACATCAAAATGCTTGTCAAAAGCAAGTTGGATGCATCTTGATGTTTGGTATTGGTGACAGTGCATTTTCCAACAAAATCGTGGAAAATTCCGACGATTGAATTCTGAATAGTGGTAGTACAATAAAAGTGTCCGCCTTTACAAAGTGCAGGCTCTGGGCTGACAACTGCATGTGGAAGACCTGGTTGCATAATCCTGTAATACAGTCATGGAACATCGTTGATGCTGAATAACATGAAACTCACAAGGTAGTTCCTGGTACTAAGACCAAACAGGCTATATTCCATCGGTCATCATTCGCCGCAGAAATGTCATATTCAGACGTGAACAACGATACGTTGGCAAAATCATCGAAAGAACCGCTTTTAGGAGTAGCAACATACCAGATCTTACAATCTGTTACCACCTGTAGGAATGTCCCAAAGCCATCGGAATCCACGTGCCAATAATGAGTGGTTGCACCGGTAGATGTGATGGCCCAACACATGTCAGGGACAGGAAAAAATCTGTCATCGCCACAATAAGTGTGTCTACGCATCCGCCTCCATGCAACTGTGTCTGTTGAGTATGGTAAATTAGGAAAGGCATCGTGAGAATCTGGGAGGTAAAGGCAATTCAAAGCCTTCGGTGGATCAGCTTGCATTGCATCAAAGAGATCTAGTAGTGTGCCCATCCTAAGCTTTCCAGGGCCTAAAATAGTGAAGTCTGCTTCATTGTTAGTGGATGTCTGTACCCTGGGATGGAAGAGATTACCATGCAAGGTAGTAGGTTCATCCAGAGCAAAGACACTTGCAAGTGTCTCCTCCAAGAACAACACATTGAGATGAGGCTCCTCAGTTATTATGATGCACATGTTGGTTTCTAGAAGGGACATGATCATGCTTGATTCAAGTCTTGTGTACTCTTTATGTGTTATGATTTTTACCAAACTCGATTCGGAACCTTTCGTCATGTGTTCCATACGTTCGAACCACTCCATGTCCTCTGAGAGCTATTGAAACAACATGAGAAAAGTTACGTTCTGTTCAATGGATACTCTTACGTGGAACATGGGAACATATTCATATGTGGCAGTTGTTGGTCTGCCCAGAATAGGTAGATTATACTTGGTTGATGTTTTTTCCAGAGGCCTATCTATGACAAAACTGATCTTCTCTCTGTCGTTTACTTCAAAGTCCTGTTAAAAGCTGTATGTCAAAATTCTATGAGGATTTTGTAACAACATTCCCAGACCATCTCCTCTATAGTCAAGTCAATTGTTATTTGCGCTCGGATGCTATTGCTCAGGCGTCGGGGTTTATTATAGTCTTTGCTAACAGTTACCTTAGCCTGGTTTTTCATTCTAGGTCTCAGAGTCACAATCTCTTGAAATGTGTCAAATTAAGTGATGTTCTCCTTGAATCAACTTACTTGATGTATCAACTAAATTTAATCCTTGTTCCTCCTGTGACATGCTGTGATGTTTGTTGTTGTTTAATGTCATTGGAGGACTACTATCGTCATCTGACTTTCCACTGTCATTATCCAAGTTGCCTTCCCTCCTTGTGGGTTGGTCTTGTTCCTCTTGTGTCATGCTTCGACGTGATGTGGACTTTTGTTTGCTGTGACGTATCTAGGCGGAGTACAATGTTCAGGCGACAAAGTAGCATGTGCCTCTACCTGATGATAATCAAATCATAAATCATCCCCTAGTCATTATTTTTTTCTGGGACGACGCACCTGCTCAATCAGTCATAGCTCCAATTGAAGTGTCATGTCCTGAATCAAAAATATAAACATGAAAATATAAGAGCAAGTCTTCCTTTACAAGAAGAGACAATCATACATGAAGATTTATAGATATTGATCCATTTCTTGGTTGCTGATGGGGCGGTATCTATCAATTCTAGCAATGCTGTAGCCAATTCATCTAGGAGGATACTGCCCGTTGCTGTGTTGAAAATAACCCTCCATACAAGTCGTTCTGCCTCGTGGAGTTCCGGCAGACGAGCTACAGCACCCAAGATGGCCCACATCTGCGATGGATCAGGGTTAGGGTATCATCAGTTATCACGTTATAGACATACAAATACTGACATCAAGCAAGCTTTCTCTTCCAGCAATCTCTGAATACTCCTGTGGCAATAGCAAGAGCAAGGGCAATGTGGTTAATGCCAGGTCCAGCTGATTGTGGAAGTGTCTCGGGTGCCGTCCTGCTTGACTACGTTCTATCAAAAGATCAAGCGCTTTACAATCGGCGTTGCTTCCACTATGAGAGCAAAGTGCACTTGGGTGAATTCCATGATATTCAATTTCATATGAAGCCTACCTTTCAACAATCAATTGTCCAACACCAAGTGCATCAGATGGAACAGAAAGGTTTCCCTGTGATGCAATGCCATTACAAGCCGAAAAGACTCAAGAAGAAGAAAACAGACCCCCAGGATCAGACCAACGTGTATGGCAGCTACCATAAGATTGATCAAGGTATTTATGATGTCTTTTTTTCCTTCATGATTAATCAATTCTGTGTACAGCACCAAGAGATGACTGGGAGATGTAGAAAAATGATTTGTTTCCAAGCCATGAGAGGCATCATGAAGGGATTTTAGATGATCATCCAAACCTTGTGCAAATAGATTGATGATTTCCTGAAGGTTGTTCAACGATCCGAGAGGCTAACAGAAAATATCAGCAGCTTTTAAAAGATTAAAGAGCCACTCACGGTCTTCTGATGGTATGGAACATCAACCATTAACATAAACGACGATGGCCTGAGAGGATCACCAAGCATCATGCTGTATATGTCCAACAACCTGTAGAGCTTGAGCACCTCAAAACGAGCCTCTTGGACTCGCTTGACGCCAGCCATGGTCATCGTGGCTACGTCTCCTAGCATATCCGCTCTAAACAGCGAGAGATTATCAATTGAGGAGGTCGCATGTTGCATATTTTCCGATTGACACATGAAGACGGCAAGGTTCTAGAAGAGAGATCGGCCAGTTCTTATCCTTCACCATCTGTTGCAACAAATGAGGTTCCCTCTGCTGGCGAGTGACATCCACATACCTCATCACATATTTTTTTCACCTCCTTCTTGTCCTGTTTCCTATAGCATTTTGTCACGTCCAGCCTTTCTTGAGCTAGGACATGGACAGCTGTCTGTTAAGGATCGTTATCCAAATTAGTGAACTCGTCTCAGAAGTGACGACCCACTGTCAGCTGCTCGGCGGACCTTTTGGACCAGCCAGTCTTGGTGAGCTCAGTTACAAGATTGAATCCACCACTGTTAGGCCTGCCTGGTTTGCTGTGAGGCCGGGGAATCTTCTTATTGGTTCCCCTTCGAGTACAAGGAGTCTCGGGATCTTGGGGAGGCTCGTTTTCTAGGTCACTTTCGTTGTCATGAATCTCTGTCCCTCCTGTGTCTGTTGTCTGGCCCAAACACCATGCGCGCCGCAGTGGGTGGAAACGGTGGAGGTGGAAGTGCTGTGAATTCAATGCAGTATGAGGGCAGAGTGTATGGTCTCAAAACGTGCAGTCTCATTGCTGCTTGTTGTATAAGACTATGCTTCCCTCACAGCGATTATATATGTTTTCTCCACACTAAGGTGCTTTGACGACATTGTGCAAGCATCCCCATCTGGCTTTTGAAAACAAAAAAAGTAGTGTCTTTGTCCTATATTACATAATCTTTACTTGACAATCGCCTTTTTACTCGACAATCGCCCTTTTCCAATTCACCCATCTATGCAAATTATGCAGGTATCACACTTCTCCATGCTAGTTGTATCTCAGACTCACGTCTCCTAAGAACAATCAATACGAATTCTCTCTCGACATCAAGGGCAACAAAGGCCCGATTAGTTCTGTGGTTTTCAGTTTGGATGCTACTATAATGTTCATTGGCAGTGAGTCATTACCACACCCCAATTTTTCCACCATTACAGTCTTTATCACAGGTGATGATGGCCACGTTCACGTCTATTCAACAAAAGACTTTGTCCATATCCAAACTCTCCACGATTTGGCCTGGGGCAAGGTCACTGCTTTGTCTTACATATACAAACCTGACACTGGTGATAAAGCTGAGATAACTTGTGTGGGAAGTATACAAGGGTCCATTTCCCTAATTCCTAAGTCTAAACAAAATTCCGTGGGTGGTGCCACTCAGACCTGGATTTCTTGCTAACTGGCATTAAGTGGTTCGCTCAAAGATCTTCTATGTCTCTTCAAGCTTTCGAGTTCAATGACAGTGTTGCTGTTCAATCATTCGACGCCACAATCAGCGACTTGCTATTGCTAGCTATAGTGGGACTCTGAACCTGTTTAGCGTTGATGCAGGTGGTGAGTCAAGCTTGATGTATTGTTTAATCTTTGGACTGGACCATAAACAGTTGATTTGATTGAGCTATGGTCCATTGCAAGTCAATCTCACGCTATACCAATCGGCCTTGCGTTCTTCGGCGGCGGCAATCAAAGTCTTCTGGTTCACAATATCAAAAATGGTGAAATGTTTGTTAAGTTTCTTGAAACATGGAGTTCCAATTGACATTATTGACTTTCATGTCAGGCTTTGTCGTGATGCGCAGACCTCGGAAATAATCTGGCAAAAATACTTGACATGTGCTATGCACGTCCTTTCTATCTATACCTGTGTTTTATTTGCTTACTTCTTGCAGTGGAAATGCAGCCCTTTCTCCTCGCAAGGACTCTCTCCTGGTGCATAATTTGACAGAGTGTTACATGCAGGTCCATAGGTTTCTGGAGTCTCTACCTGAAGCAATCCTTCCTGCCAGTTTTCAAAGACAGATCACCATTCAAGCTGCCTGGGCTGAAGATGGTAAGATTGCTGTCTGTGGTAGTGACCACGATACTATCTATGTATTTGATATGGCAACACGTGAAATCATACAAAAGCTGCCTATGAGCGGTAAGTTTGAACATTTGAGAAATTTCAACAAATTGATCAAAGTTTCAGGACAAATACAAGCAGTTGCCACTGCTGAGCTCTCAAATGGCAAGCATGTCATCGTTGGTAGATCAAGCTCTGGCAGTTTTACCGCCTCAGTGTGGGTAAAGCAAGTAAGCAAGAAGCTATACTATCACTGTGCTTTCTATTCACTGTTTAAATAGCCCGTCAATCCAGTGAACGAACCTGTTGTCGTACATTTGGCGCCACTGATGGATAAGTGGCCGTGAACTGCGGAGCGGGGCGCTCTCTTAATCTTGTGCTTAGCAATTGTCATCATGCATTTCTTTCCTACTTTTTCTTATTGATCCCTCAATGTAAGTATGATTGCTGTTTCCTCAGGATTCCTGGATCAACGTGTTGCTTGTAGCCCATTCCTGTAATAGCCAGTTGCCTCGCTCTGGCAACCCAAGACAGCGTAGCTCCGGCCTCAACTACCTCTGTGTCCTCGGTTGTACTGACACACACTGTCTATCAAACTGTCGAGCCACTGATATCAACTGAATTTGCTACGGCACGCGAAGCTATGATAACGTACATTACATGTACAGTCACAGTTGCCCCCAACATCGTGACTCAGACTGTGACTACTTTGCTCGTTCATGAGACTACTGTGTCCACTGTCCCTCATATAGGATCAGTTGTGCATCAGCCGGTTGAGAAAACATCGACCAGCAGCACTGCCAGAAGTGAAGGCTCTGATGCCTCTGAGGCTGCAGGAGTTCATCTTGTACCAGTTTATCGTAATTTTCGGAATACAAGATCCAGTATTTGTGTCCCAAGCTTCCACATTCCAAGATGCTTGACATACCTCTTCCCTCTCCGATTTTATATCATTTCAGACTCTGCTTGGAAACAGTATATATGGAATATGCCTTGCAAGCTGCGCCCTGATGCGCCAGACAAACAGGGTGTGAAGTGGCGTTTTTTATGGGGCAATCATAATCTCCCAAATTGTTATGCAAGATCAATGATCTCGCATGTGTTTGATATCTGAAGAAATTGTTTTCTGCATCTTGTCCTTTGTTCCCCCATCCCATCTCATTCTCCCTCAATCATGAAAGACGCAGACAACAATGACAAGAAGCTCATTTTATGCCAGTGTACCTTCGCACAGTGTAAGGAAGAGATGATCTCAGACACTCAATGAGGGCATTTTGTTAACCTTCGCACTTATAAAAAACATCAATCGAACGATAATACTGAGAAGATTTGATCGATGGTATCCGCTAATCAGGCGGCTCAGGCAGCTCATGATGCTGAATTGTCAAGAGCAATTGATAATCTCCCAATCGGCAACCTCAATTTGCACTCTGCTGTGATACAGCCATCAATTGCTGCTCCTGCACTAGACTCTTGTTTTACTAGAATGAACAAATTGGTCTCTCTACTTCACAAAATCGAGGATGGTCTCAAAACTCTGCATTCAGATATCAAGGCTATTGGGAATGCCCCGACTGGAGCCAGCGACATTAAGCTGGCAGGCAATATCAAGGAACTAGGCAACATCAAACAAGCTCTGGCAGAGGAATCAGCCAAGCTTCTTCCAATAGCAATGTAGATTCCAGCTGTGGTCGAAACTTATGAAACAGTATGGTCATTGCGGGATACAGTCCACAGCCTTTTTGAAGTCACGATGCAGACATGGCAAGATGCCTTGGCAAGATGCATTGCTCAGGAGGATGCTTTAGCTGGGAGTAAGTTCAACACCGGTCAGTACCAGCAGATTCATGTGTTTCCTGATTATTGATGATTTCTCATAGGGGCACATTTCTTGCCCAGTCTTGTTGGAGTGGCGGCGTTTCTACAGGTGGTGATACTCATGGTTGCTGTTTGCCACATCACTCTCCACCTTCCTCGTTGAGGCACATACTGGTTATTCCAAATGTGCAAAAAGCTTTTGGACATTGTCATGGAAGCTCTCCCTCATGTGTTGACCGCTCTGGTTTTGCACTTTTACAAAACGTTCCCTCATGACATTTGTGTTGCGATCAAGACTTTGTGCCTGGAAGGGAAATCTGAGGTATATGTGGCCTGCCCAGCATGTCACTCAATTTACAGAGCAATCAAGGGCAAGAGTGGCGAAGACAATGGAAAGGATATATAGATGACATTCCGGTGTATCCAGAGTGTTGTAGTGCCAGGCGTCATGGCAAGAAGTGTAAGGAGCTGCTTGTTTGCCCAAAATCTGTTGGGCAACTGAATCTCACTATATACGTCCCCATATGGCCCTATGTTGTTTTTGACTTCAAAGATTGGTTTGCAGGTTTACTGTCCCGACACGGTTACAAGAAAAAGATGGACCAAGCTTGGGAGAAGATGCGCGCTTCCGAAGGTGGGAAAATAACAGATATCTTTCAGGGCTCTGCAATTTGGGAGTTCATGGGGCCTGATGGCAAAACTCACTTTAGTCTCTCTGGCGACACAAATGCTGGTCGTTATCTATTTTTGATCAGAGTGGATTTCTTCAATTTGCTGGGCAATAAGCAAGCTGGAAAGAAGATCTCTGTTGGAATGATTTCCATTGCATGTCTTAATCTACCTATAGAAGAATGGTACAAGCCCGAGAATCTCTACGTTCAGCTGATTCCTGGTCTGCACAAGCCTTCCGTGGAGGTGGATGGTATCAACCCCTACCTGAAACCGATCGTCGACGCCTTCCTTGCGTTTTGGGAAGGTGTTTAGTTTAGCCAGACTGCAGACTATCTCTATGGGCAGTTGATTTTTTGTGCCATTATCCTCATTGTCTGTGACCTCCCGATGGCATGGAAAGTTGGAGGCTTTACTACAATCAACCATGAATTGTTCTGTTCCCAATGCGAATGCTGCAGGTCTTTTTATTCCTACAATAATTTTGAACACAACATTTGGGTTTCGCGTATTGATGCCGACTGTAGGCGAAAGGCAGAGAAATACATATCTGCTCCCTCTACAGAAGCAGCCAAAAAATTGGTAGAAAAATATGGTATACGATGGACCATACTTCTCAGGTTGCCCTATTACAAGCCATCGTCCTATCTCGTCGTTGATTCCATGCATAACTTGTTTCTCAGTCTCATCAAGGAGCATTTTTGGAGCATTCTTGGTTACAACCCCGAAGGTAAAAAGAGTAGATGGAAAGAAGTTGTTCCACATAAAGCATTAATTGTAAAGATACCATTCACTTTTGATAACCCTGAGCCACAGGCAAAATCATCTATGAAAGCTGCGTGGTCACTCCTTTGTTGGCTATCGGAACATATGGAATTCAGCGACAAGGATACTGCGTTTGAAAGTGCGGTGAAAAAATGGGCTAAAATTGCTTTACCGGCCTTGGTTTACGTTGCCAGAGGTCTTCAATGTGAAATGCGATCTGGTGCAAAGAGACTTACAAGAGAGGAGTACTCATGAGCTATCATAACTTGGGCACACGCTGACATTTTTCTTATTGAATGCAACTAACATCCTTTTGCAGAGAATGAAACAAGTCAAAACCAACACATATATAGAACCTGGAAATGTGTTAACAGACGAAGAGATGCATAGCATCAGAGATGATATGGATTATATCGTAAAGCCCTCCTGGGTAACTTCAGTTCCTCTTCTGTCAGGATCAAAACTCAAGGCCGATGAATGGCGCACACTTGGTTGCTTAAATTTGCCGATCTCCTTGGTTCGGAAATGGTCAGATACTGAACGCGCAGAATTGCTGCATCTTACCATGCTACTCATGACTGCAATTACCTTGGCAACCTCTCAAGTCACCAGTGAAGCACACTCCATACTATACATAAATCGCATGGTTGAATATTGGCGAGAACTCCAGAGAATATTTCCATTCTATGAGTGTGTCCATAATCACCACATGGCTTTTCACATTCCAGAGTTCATAAAGCTCTATGGTCCTGTCCATGGGTGGTGGGCCATCCCATTTGAACGCACGATTGGTCAGTTGCAATGGCTTTCAACCAATTATAAGAAATGTAAATCCTCTGCCTATTCTAGGTTGAGCTGATTCTGACTTGAGAAAACTAGATGAATATGAAGAAACGATACTTCGATCCTGGCATAAAGCTGCCAACTTGAGAGGCATATTTTTCAAGGAAAGTTGTCTGTGGGTTGTTAAGGAGTGCCTCAAATTCTTTCAAGTTCTAGTTCAACCTCAAGCTCATGGCATACTTGCAACCGAGCATGATGACACAGCTACCTTTCAGGATTTGGAAAATGAGGTCCAGTCTTTTGATGAGGATTTAGGCGTCAAAGGGAAAACTGCTTCCATCTCCCTTGAAAGTATAGATGCAATCAAACGTGCTGACCTGCATGCACTCATCCCATTGGATGCAATCACACAATCTCAAGTTTGGCACCATGGTCTATCTTTCACAACTCAGACAAGGCACCGTGGCAACAGCTCCGTAACATTACATGGTACACCTGCTCCGTTTACCATTAAACAGATCATCAAGTTTCCCAAAGTGTCTCAAGAGAGTAGGCATTTACAAGGAGTCTGGATTGTCGGGGTACATCATCAGCCGTCTGATATCCCCCATGACCCATACCAGGAGTATCCTGAGCTTGGAGCGAGCATCTGGAGCACTCGGACACATTCACAACTCAAAGCGGCGCCAGTCGCTGAGATTGAAGCCCATTGCACAAGGTTTGAGTGGGATGAAATCATGGTAGTTGTTTCATTGAAATGTGTATGTGTTAGCAATCTCCGTCGTTTTGAAGCAGAGGTAATGGTTCATTAGTCTTGCAACACTTGAAAAACTTCAAGAAAAAAATTTTGTTTGTGAAATGTGATATGACAAGGGGAACGTTGTGCAAGCATTGTTTTTTTTACACTTTTACTTATTTCCGAATTTTTCAAATGCGTGATTTACAGTTACCCTGCTGCATTCCCTTCCTCTCCAAAGCGCAAAGCGTTAATTTTGATTGATATTTTCTAGTAGATGCAATACAACGTACGCAGATCTTCGATCAGGAAGAATTTGCACATGTCCGGCCATTCCAACGCTGGATGCTTAATTTTGTCCTCACATATACATGCACTGGTATGACAGAGTTAGTTGATTGTTGACTTTTTCTCCCGTATCCGGGATATACTTTTCTTTCTCGGTTAAAATGAAATGTATGTATCTATCAAAATCATGTCAATATTGGAGCTAAAATTTTTCCATGTTTTAAGTTTTGTTGAACACTTTTGGGCAGAAATGTGACCCGGTCACCAATCCTTGGGCACTCGTGACAATGTATTGGCTCCCTTACTCACTGATACACACCTATTCTACATTAGTTGTGTTGCGCCATGGCTTATTTCGAGGACTATGACGAGTTTTCTGCTCCTCTCAACAGGCTCGATGATGAGAAGTGTTAATGGAGGTCGATGGTCGGTCTTTATTACATTAAAACTTATACAGAGGTCTTGTCTGAAAAGTTCCATCACATAACGTGTTTGTTCTTTATGAGGACAAGTAGTATTATCCATCGTGTGGGCCCATTGTTGCTCCAGTCAAAGTGGAAATGGACGGTGGAAGAGAAAGATGCCAGAAACACGGTTTTCTATGTTACGACTAATGAGCACATTCTTTCAGATGCGTTATACTGCTTACGTCCTATCTAGAGAATGCGAAATACTTGTTGACAGCATCCTACTTGTAGTCGACCTTGTTGAGAGGGTCAGTGAATATCATTTGTACTTGACGGCCTATCTGGATGTTGATGTGTTTGCAGTTAATGGTCGCCACAATGAGTCCATTATTTGCTACACTCTATAAGAGGGAGTAAAAATCACACTTGTTGTGAACAAAATCACATTAAGGTCACTATCTAGAAGATTAACCATCAGGTTAGTGTTGTGTGCACCATCGACTCAGACTAAGAAGTGCGGTTGAGCCCTGAAAATAGAAATGTTGCCTTTGCAAGCACAGATGAACTGTTGCTTTACACTTCGTTCCGGGGTTGAGCTTCAGCATCGGTTTTTGCTGTGATATTGGTGTTTAGATATCTGCGTCGAAAGAGAAATGGTTGACATATGATTGCCGCTGGTTAAATTTTAATTCATCATCATTGTCTTTGTGTTCACCTGGGTGCCTCGTGGCCGTCATCCAAATTCTCTCAAAAAGAGAAACAGAAAGAAACTAGAATGGGTACCCTCTATCTGTCTTGCATCCCATGCCTGCAGATCGACCCAACAAGTCTTGCGCCCAGGATCTGTGCCTCTCTCTTCCCTGTAGCGCTGCTGCTCAAACTCAGAAAAAGAAGATGTTGATCATCCCTAAGGGGGAGCTTTTTTTCTCAGACGAAGAATCAGATTTCAAGGATGTCAAAAGTCAGACGGTATAATAGTTTCTCTTCTTCAACGCTCTTGACCTCATCATGAGCTCACAGGCAACCTTGCCAGAGGTCGGAACCAGGAACCATGACTCTCAGTATATTGACTGTTTCTCAGAAAGGACACAGCCCAGAAATGCCGTTGAAATGGAATGTTCTTGAGCAGCTAAGAAATTTGAGGAGGACAAAAATCAAGTAAGGTTCTTATTATTGGCATCCCTCTTCTTTTTGAGAAACAATCTCAGGAGATTTCTCGGCTAAATTCTCTGTTGAATTGTGCAAAGGAAGAAGTTTCGGTGCTCCAGAAGCAAAGAGATGAAGCTTTGCTCGTTTGTGTCTTCTTATAAATGAGATTTCATTGTAACTGTTGATCTGCCAGGATCGCGACACTCTCAGAGCCCAATTTCTGAATGAGCAAAATTGACTCGCAGTGACCATGGATGAACTTACAGCTGTCACAGCTGAGAGGGATCGTCTGGCACCAGTATGATGTTGTATTTGATCCCTCACATTCCGCATTGAATAACAATCACCGTAGATTGTTTCGAAACTATGGGAGATTGCCATCTGTCCTATCTGCTATAAGCCGATCACAGGTCTATTACTGCAAGTCAAAACCATTATCTATTTTGTCATTTTGTTTACTTTACCACGCAGTCTTTACTGCGGTCACACACTCTGTTCAGAATGTGGTCTCAAGTGGTGGGGTGAAAAGTTCTTCCAATCATGCCCAGTGTGTCAAGCCAGTTTGCCCCTTCCTGATCCTCTTCATATAAGAAATTTGGAAGAGGTATTTGCAATGGTGGAAACTTGATCTTGTATTATAGACACATTAGAAAACCAAAAGCCATTAGAATATGATAATTCTTCTAGACTCTGAACATCAAGAAATAAATTGTCTTTTTATCTTTTTCCTTTTGTATAGGTAGAGAGTAATGGATATCTATGTTGCTGAATTTAATGGCATGAGAATGAGAATGAATATTTTATTCCCAACTACATTATATAAGAGATAAAGGCAATCAAGAGAAGTTGCTTAGTAATGTGGATGGGAGGAATCCCATGGGCATTATGTAAATCCAGTGTGTCTGACTCCTTGCGACCACACCACCACACAAGCTACCTCGAGTTCTGGGTTCACCCAAGCTCGTTCCTTTTCCTCACGTTCTGGGTTCACCCAAACTCGCTTTTTTCCCTTGAGGTTTGGGTTCACCAAGCTCGCCTGTTTTCTCCCCGAGCTCTCTGGTTCTCTACTTATCTTTCTCTCTGCTACTCTGCTTTTCTCACAGACTTCTCGCCGAAAATTTTTTCTGTCCATTAGCCCAATATTTGGCAAAGCAACTTTTGGTCGTAGTATACAGCAGCCTTGTTGCCACGTGGGAGCAAGTCCTGTCACTCTTGTACAAGTTCATTCACATGATAATCCAACTTTGACAGCTTGGATACCACTTCCAGGGCACTGTCAATATTTCTGCATCTCCTGTTCCCCAAATTGCAAGCCACCAACTCTTTAATTGCTGATTGATCCAGCCAGTTCTTTCATTTGGAAAAGCCTGCCCATGAGACATTGATTTTCACATTGTCAATCACTTAGCAGAACAGGCGATGTTCCAAAGGGGGTGAGCGTGGTTTGAAGGCAATGAGCGTGCTGTTCACAAGTTTGTAGTCGAAAGACAATCATATGATTCCCTCAAACAAAGAATCAGAGTTTGGAATCTTGAGACAATTCGTCCTTTGAGCTCGCTTCGTCTTGCTCCAAATCATCGTCAATGCATGAAACACACACTATGAGTGACTTGCAGCTTCCCTCTTCTATCAACACTGTATGCCCTTTCATTCTAACGTCTTGATGCATGCTCTAACATTCCATCTCTTCTAGGTCACTGCCCCACATAGTTCCAATTTTGCTCAGCCTGCCCATGGAGATGACATCAGAGGTGGTGCTCCCGATGATAACCAACATGACAAAGACGATGACAACTACCTGTTGAATATGGTCAGGAGACTTGAAGAAGAAGTGGAAGAGCTATAGAACCAGATGAATGGACTCCGTACTCCCGCTCAGAGGAAGGTACTAGTTTCCAGGACATCCCCCTTCAAGGTCTCTCAGACACATGTCAATTGCACCGACTATCACAATACCCGTATGCGCATTGTTAGAGAGGAGATGAAATTTGTTTTAGGTACCGAGAAAGATGTTGACTTCTTCAAGGTTGTCAATGAGCAGCCAGAGCTTCTCGTATCTGTTGTCAACGTAGCAAATTTCGCACGGATGACACTGCTCTGGGACCAAACATTGACAAACCCCAAATCTGGATCCATCCATTCCCCTCAGAATATATGAAATTTTGAACTTGCCGACCAGTTTGCAGCATGTGTCATAGAAAAGTATCCCCATAGGAATCTGGATCCTACATGGGTTGCTCAACACTTCATCGCCCATCTGGACACCCTGAAAAAGGCCTACAATAAATGGCAACCTCGAGAGAATGAGGATGCAGACAGTGCTGAAGTTTGGTTCAGCAAAGAATTTCAGAGAAGCTGCAAGGTTAAGCATAGGAGGAGGAGACAGACAGAGGTATGTATCTCACATGAGTACAGATTGAAGTCGCTGATCATCTGGCAGCTGTATCACTCTTGGAAAGCCATTTGCGAAGAAATGATAGATGTTTTGGGCTGGGACATCTTGTTCCATATGATGGAGCTGCTCGGTGTGGATGGTCAAAGCTCAGACGAGTCTGATGGTGAGCCCTACAAGTACAGGGCAAAAATACAAATGTGGCACAGTTCTCATGTCACAAGCCTCCTCCGCTTCATCGATAGCCACAGGACTACAACAAACTCATATGGAAACCTGTGCGCTGGCACCAGACCACGAGTCCAACATATCAGCAACAATGATCATACATCGCAGTCGTTGAGCGACATTGTGGCTTGCCTTCCTCTCAACTTCTACAGTGATACCTGGTTTCAAAGCCTTGCCGCACAATTGCAAGTCACCCTCAACCCTGAACCTGAGATTCAGCTGCCTCATATTTGGTGAAATGGTTTGGCATAGTCTATTTGTACGCTTGTAATTCAACTTGACTATCTATCATATTGCAAAGTTTCAGTTTGTAGCCTCGTAGTGTGTGGCGGTGCTGTGTGGCAGTATGGGCGCTCGACAAGTCGACTTGTGCACAGCACAACCACGATCGCGTATGCACGTGTCTTGCAAAGTCATCACCTCAACTTCAGCATACTCTATTGTAGGCTGGTATTTCAACTTGACCGTCTCCCATATTGCAAAGTTTTGGCTGCAGCCTTGTAGTCCTGTATATGATGTTACCGTGATCTCTTTTCTTTGTTTCTTTGTGCTAAAAACAACAACACTCAAGTGAACTCGACATGTCTTCCTTTTCTGAAGAATCAATCTTCAGCCTCAATTACCGCATCTCTAGGCCTCCAATGAAGCCTTGAAAAGTAAGATGTATCCACGCAGCTCCGTCATTATATCTGGTGAGTCAACTAACATGCGTACTAATTATAATTACTCCACTAAACCAATACATACAGACTCCGAAAACATCCAAAAAGTCAATTTCATTTCTTCAAATGTAAGTACTGGTGTCTCTCTTAGTGCATAAAACTAGACATTTCGTTTATAGGTATCAGCCATGCAAGTACTGAAGACTTTACTCAAAATGAAGCGATAGAGACCGTCAGGGGTCAACGTCCAATGTTCGCGGTAAGATTGGCATAAGAAAGTGTCTGCTTTGTTTACTGAAAGTCCACAGATGATACCGTTTTGATCTTTTTGTACATAGTCTTTTGAATTTGTATTTTTGGTACACGACGGAAGAATGTACATACTTCAAGGTTGCGATGTTTGGCTCTGCAGTTAGAGGGCGTTTCGTCACTCTCCTGAATCTCCAGCCCCCACCACGCATCCCAATGTACATTCATCATCACTCTCCTTCCAGAAATGAAAGTTTGCAGAGTCAGATGGAGGACGGGCAGAGATCAACTGTCTGGGCACATGAGCCGATTGCGCAGTACCTGGAAGACAAAGGAACCGAGACTGACACTGATACAATGTGCTCTGGGCACATTGAGACAGAGACAGAGATGGAGCCTTCCTTCAGCTTCCTCCACTACCTCTTTGACAGCATCAGTGTCTCTACTAGATGACTATACACTTACGCTAAGAACTCAGCCCTCCCCGCCTCCCAGTGGTTCTCCAGACTGTGATATCACATGTTCTAGTTGTCTTCCCTGCACGTCTGCACGTTCTGTTTGCCACCATGGAGGGTGAGAGAGGGCATTTGGTCCTTTCTGAGGAGCCCTGGGGCAGCTGAGGATTGAATGAGGGAGGGGGTGATGGGTGTCAGGTTCCGCTGAGTCGGGGGCTTTCCAGGAAAGCAATCACCCTTACGATGCGGACTTGACCTATGGATACTCAGGTGTCTGGAACTCCAGGGCTAGGACTCCGGGGTTCAAGACGTGGACAGGGGTAATCCTGGGAGAGGGAACTTGGTCCGGGGATTTTGGGTTCCGGGTAGCTGAGGGTAGGGTAGGGGGTCGAGTCGTGAACCGGGGGTTCTAAGATGAGACCAAGTCAGTAAATTAAAGTTGCGAAGTGCGTACCAGTCTTAGAGCACGCGATTATCCAAGCGTGCTAGTCAAGCGTGCCAGTCAATGCGTACCAGTCAAATAGAGGGCACGCAACAATTCAAGTAACCAAGTTAAAGCAGTGTAAACAGTGTAATATCAAGACTAACGAATACAACGGGGAACTACGCTATAAGTACTATGGGACCAGGTCTCGGGGTTCTGGGGGTCATTGAGTAGTGGGCAGGGACTGTATACCTGGATCGTGCGTGTGGGGTGCGTGATCAATTGGCGCGGAGAGAGCTGTGATGTGTGATGTGCGTGATCTGATTGTTGATCGGGGTCGGTGGCGGCTGATGGCGGTCCTTGATGCACGTGATGGCAGTATTGGTAGTCGTGATGGCGGGGCGTGGCCTGTGGGGTCGGAGGGAGGGTCCTGGATGGTGTTCCGGGGGTGTCCCGGGGTGGGTCCGGAGGGGAGAGGTCATGACATCACCCCCCCCTCAGTGCCGAGACCCTCCAAGGTGCACGTAGCCGGTGGTCCAGACCAGGGTCCAATCATGGGATCCGGCACCTGACCTACCACATATCAAAAAAAAATTTTACCATCAAGTCCAACCATGTCGCATATGCTGATGCATTCCCCGACGCCCCCGCCTACCAATGAAGTCGCACCTTTGATCGCATGGGAGTCCCAGGATGCCCGGTACTGGCGCCGTCTAGATCGAGAGCATATAGCGGCGCTTGCCCAACAGCGTAAGTGTCACCGTGCCGGTTGCTTATGGCAACTGACCTTCCCCTTTCAGAACAACCCAACATTTCTGCCCCGGAGGCGGGTCCCAGTCAGCTTCTGGCACCTGCCCCCGATGCGGCCCCTGGTGGCTCC
>QGOA01007424.1:0-12765 GCA_003313075.1 Termitomyces sp. MG16
AGGGGATCAGAGGAGAGACTGAGACTGAGACCAGGAAATGGAAGAGAAGATTGAAGTGAGACTTAGTAGACTGGGTGACTTGTGAAAAGAAGAAGATAGATTGAGCAAGTTGTATGAGATAGACAGATGAGTATAGAGGCAGAAGTTATAGCAATATCAAGACTACTGAGATGGATTGCTGGCTACAAGCTCAATACCTACAGCAGTCAAGGTCCAGGTTGTCTGGGTGAGTTCCAAAGCTGCATTCCATATGGTCAGTCCTGTGTGTTGTATTGTCTGAGTACAGATGTGGCACTAGGAGAATTGGTCAGGGTCTGCTATGGTGTTGGAGATTGGTTGGGGCCTGTTGGTTGTGTAGGACTGTGTACCAGGAGATAATCAGTGGGGTCCAGAGCTTGGGGATGGGCACCAGTGCTGGCTACTTGGTTAGATGACAAAGGTGGAGGTGCTGGAGCTTGCATAGCATGTCAGGAGTAACAGGCTGTGACATCACCTCCCTTCTGGTGCTAAGACCCCTCAAAGTGGTGGTGGCTATGCATCTTCCCTGTGAGAGTCAAAGTTGAAGCCTGAAGCATTATGCCATCAACTAGGGGGTTAGAAAAGAAAAAGTTTTTTACCACTCTCCTTATTCATCATGTTGCACCCTGCTATGCTTCTCTGTTCTCCCATCCCTCCTCTTGCTGGGAATGATTGTGTAGTGTCCTAGCAGAACTGCCAGCATATCAATGAGCTTGCTTGTGAGTGTTCTGAGTTGTCTCCTAGGTTCACCATTCAGCCTCTGTAGAGTTCATGTCCCATCCCTCTGGTCTATCCCCTCAGCCCTCCTCAGCTGGGCCTTTGACTCCTCCTGCAGTAGCCAGGCCATCCTCTGCCCCCATCCTGACTCCTATGCCTGGGCCCACCCAAGTGTCCTCTCCCCATCTTCCCAGCTTGTTTTCCTGGTCCAATTGGCTGTCTCTTGAGGTGGGGCAGGTGGGGCCTGTCCCCATTGTGCAGTGCATCCCTCAAGACCAGGTGACACCAGAACAGTTTATGACCATGCAGGAGCACTACCAGAGTCCTCCTGTGCATGCTTGGTGTGAGGCTGTGGGTCTGGTGAGTGCTGCCTAGGTCATGCCAGGGTCCTGCTGATGTCTCATAGTACATTATATGTGCATGGTTGGAGGGTGACTTATGAGTTTGAGGAACTGGTGGCAGTGGTAGGGGCATGTTGGGACACATCAATGTGCATGGCCTGTCATCTGCAGCACAAATAGTGTTTTCTGGGATTGGCATGGAGGGCTAAGGATGGGTGATGGAGCACTTGAGAGGAGCCCAGAGTACACAAACAAGGGCAAGGATGAGAGGGGCGTCAGTGAGTGTGACACCACCAAGTAGGCAGGAGGAGAGGGGGGTCCAGTGCACTGGGCTGTGATGTGCTTGTTGTCATCAGACAAGGAGCTGGAGGAACCTCATTGGGACAAAAGTAAGTGACAAGCTTTTCTTGAGGCATTGGATGAGGATTGACAGCCCCCTACTTGACATATGCAGTGGTCTCCTGGGTCCCCAGTTGCAGGTTCTTTGAGGTCTGAGAGGCATGTGTTGTTGCCTGACTCAGCTCAGCATGTGTCTAGGACTGTTCTTAAGCTGGAGGCAGGAGCCACCATGCTATATCATTGCTGACTCAAGGATACCACAATCTGGGAGCACTGTTTGACAACAAGGCTTTGGAAGACCTCCTTGAAGGTGCAATGAAAGAGGAGGGCATAGGAGGACTTGCAGATGGAGAGGGATGAGGCCATCCAGGCCCAGAAGATGCTAGAGGGAGAAGTTGCAAGCCTGAGGGCCCATCTAGAACAGGGGGATGGGTGGTTACCTGAGGTTGGGGCACAGGAGGCAAAGGTGGTGGTGTTGCAGGAGCTACTTGAGAGGGTGGAGAGGGGGCAAGCAAGCCAAGTTTGTTGGTGGAGCTGGCTAGTGGGAAGTGTGGCCACTGCCCAAGAAGAGGCAATGTGTAAGTGGTTAGTCACTGTCTCTCTGGGGCTCCAGCTGACTGTCTCAGGTTGGACATGAGAGCACCATCTCCTGTTGGATGGGGGTGCCTTGGCCTGACTCATTTCTAAAGTACAGTAGTGCATTGTATAAAAGATAGCTACATAACATGTAAATAGCAAGGAATTGTAACTCATTTCCACCCAGTTATGCTCAGCATTCAAGTTGTGCTAGCCAGACCTTACTTCATCATTAAGTTAGGTGCTAGCCTTGTTTTTATTGTCTTTGTTGTTTATGGTGCCATTTATGGGCACATCTTGCTGCACTATTCTTTCATTTCTCATAACTCTATCAATACCTTAGTGCTGATACAATGCTGTACTAGCAGTCAGGGACAAAACATGCACCAGAAGTCAAAATAAACATTTAATTATAGGCTGAAAACTGTAAGCCTCCTGGTAGCAGTCTCAACAAAAATATATCTCCAAAACATCCCAATAAATACACAGAAAAGTACAGAACAACAGGCAAAGAACCAGCTCAAACTATTAGCTCAACAATAGTCCAACTGCTGTAATGGGGAGGGGAAGCATGGGAGCTGGCAGAAGTGACAAAATGGGATCAATTTGTAATGATCTAGACCAAGATCAGATCTGACAATGACTGATTTGACATGACTGAAAGGGGAAAGGGAAAGAAGCATGAAGAGATGTCAAAAGAAGCATGAAATGCAGGGAAGAGCTAAATGGAAAAAGGAGGATCTATGAATGGGATTGTGCTAAATAGAGCAGAAACAAATGGGGGAAGTGGCAATCAGAATAATCCAGGGTTCATGCAGACCATGAACAATGAGTGGAAGTCAAAGAGTCAAGTTTCTATGCAGAGAGGTCTGCAGAATGGGATGGGAGTGCCTGCTCAGGCCTTACAGACTGTCCAGTTTCAAGGAGGCAACAGTTCAGCAGCAGGAATAGACTGTTATCATTGTTGAGAGTTGGGACACAGGACCAATGACTATGAATACCTCAAGACTCAAGTCCAAGAAGGCAAGCTCATTCTGTTTGAAGGCAGGTCTAGGCTACCTTCTGGAGATCCTATCTTCAGGAATCCACCTAATGTGTCTCCCAAAGAGAGGGTCAATGCTATCATGGATCCTAAGGCTGCAGCTTCCTATGGATGGGTAGAGGAACCTGTGACTGTGGTGCCTAGTATAGCCAGGTTTTTAGAGGACTCAAGGATGGTGGCAGATGGAAGGGTCCAGCCTGAATTGAGGACACCACTACCACCTGAGAGTGATCTGAAAAGGCAAAGGGGAGTTGTAGAAGTAGGCAAAGGGAATTTGCCCTTTGAACAGGTGCCTGCTGTCAATGGAGAGAGAATAGTAAAATTTCAAAATGACAAGAAAGAGTTGTATCAACCCAGAGTGTGGCAGAAAAGGGAGGATGAGATTGTCAGCAAAATATTGGACCACAAGAGGATTCAAAAGATTCAGCATATTGCCACCATCCAATGAACACCTATTGTTACTTGATAGGACTTTTATTCTACACAATATAGGTATGTCAACAAATAATTGATTTACTAGACCATGGCAATTACTGACCTTTAACAATCTGCCTTAAGACATTCTGTCATTACAAACAATGATTAATGAGCCACAGCTTATCATGGAGCAACAACAGGCTATGCTCAAAACAAAATCTTCTTATTCAGACTCTACCAATAGTGATTTGGATTCCCATGCTACTTCATACTCTGATTCTGAATCAGATGCATCTTCTCATGATTGTCACCTCCCCTATTCTTCTATCCCTTGTCAATGTGTTTGTGACAAATCTATATTGCCACCACTGTGTTATTGATGTAATGATTCCAAGTATCTCCTTGTCTAAGCAGAGACATTTGTAATTTTTGGTCTCCCAAACCAAGACACATTTTATACAATTTGATGTATCCTCCAACCTGAGGTTATCAGCATCATCCCTCTATTTTGTCCTCTCCGTCCTTCTCCCTCATGTGGCCCCTTGTAGTGCTCCTCCCTCTAAGTATGATGGCAGGGACATCTTGTCATGCTGCAACACTTCCCAACAAGATATTTGCTGTTTAAGTGGCCTTTGTATGTCGATAAGCCATCATCTACAGTTCACCTGGAGTGCTATATCCTCTGGCCATGGGATACATAGCAGTGCATCAACAAGTGATGATGTGTGTGAAGCAGTCAATGGCGCTGCAATAGGTGTGGAGGCAGTATAAGACTTGATCAAGAATGGTTTTGAATAATGAGATTACTTACAGACTTCAACTATTTCAAATTGTGTTACAGACTGAGGATTTGTTGTTTGCACCAGCGAGACATACATTCAAAGACATATGACACATCTTTTTATTCTCAATTCACTACCACATGGAGCACTCCAGTGTAGTACTTGGTGTAAGTATTACTATTAGTTCTGGGGCTTGCTGGTGTAGAGTATGACTTTCAATTCACACTGACTTGATGATGAACTTGATATATTAATATTTTGAGTTGCAAATTCTAATCTTCTGGAATGCAGAGGATTCTCGATAAACTCCAGTCTAAGCAATTCACTTCCTGGGAATCACTGAGCCTTTGCCTATCAATTGCCTGTCTATTCTCTACTAAACTTGGGCTATTTATACTGTTTTTCTGGTGCACAGACCACTATCTACACATGATTCTTTATTGTAAACTCCCCAACCTCCAGAACATATTTGATAGTCCAATTTCTATCACATGCTCCTTGATCTTGTATCAATGATAGGGGAGGTTGTCTCTGTGTGGATCAATGCATATATCTGCATTGACATACTCATAGCTATCATGGTATTTGATAGTGCTATCACTCTTGAAATATCTCAAAAGACAGTCAGCAACTTTATTAAGCTCACCTTTGACATATGTTATGTCAAATTGGTACCAAGACATATAGTCAATCTACTGGCACTGCCTGGAGGATAGAGATGCCTGAGTTTTAAAGAACTCCAGCACTTTATGATCGGTGATGATGTGGATTTTATATCCCATCAACTTGTCTTCCCACTTGAGGAGTGCCTCAAGTATTGCCAACGTTTCCAGTTTATGCACTGCATAATTCTGCTGTGCTGACATGAACTTTTTTGACATGAATCCAGCAGGGCAGCTTGTTTGCCAAGTCTGCCCTTGGCCATACATGGCACCAACACCAGTCTTCAAGGCATCACATATGAGCCATATAGGCCCAGATCACCTTGGATCAATGGGGTGGATCACAGGGGTCTTTGAACAGATGTGTTTTATCATCTCAAAGCATTGTTGGTGAATAGGCCGCCATATGGATGGTGCTCTATTCTGTGTGATTTCCATTAATGGCCCCATGTATGTGGTAATATCAGACAAACAATTGCCTATATAGTTTACCAGATCCACGAATCTCTGAACATCATTATATGTTTGTGGCACTCTCCACTCACATGTATGATCTACTTTATCCTTGTCAGAGTGAATGCCTTGACTATTGATCTTGTGTCTGAGGCAATTGATTGCCTCAGAGTAGAGCTTGCATTTCTTCTATTTGAGGTACAGAAAGTTTGACCTCAAACATTCAAAAATTACTTGGAGATGCTGTTCATAGTCCTTGATGGTGTCAGAGAAGACAAATATATCGTCCAAGTATATATGTACAAACTGTCCAATTATGTCTTGGAGTATGGAGGTCATCAACCTCTGGAATGTAGCCAGCACATTGCAGTCTCCAATCTGCATGATATTACTGACATATGTTCCTGCAATTGATGAGAACACCATCTTATAAATATCACCTTCTCAAATCTGAACTTGTTTATATGCATCTGTCAGGTCAATCTTTGACCTGAACTTGGCATGTGCCACATCTTCCCAGATTACTTCCTGATCTGGCAAGGGAGTTACATCTTTTACTGTATTGTTATTATGTTGTTAAGTGTCTAACGCTGTTCTCAATGTCCCATCTTTCTTGAGAATACACAACAAGGGGGCTGCCTGGGAGGCTAGTCTAGCCTCTCACTACCAAGCCTTCAAGTACTGGTTAGTCTTGTCTCGCAGTTGTTGCTGCAGTGCCATTGGGCATCTTAGGAGGTGGTACTGGTACACCTTGTTTTCCTCAATCAGGTTGATTTCATGGTTAATCTCCTGCCAAGGAGGCAATTCCTCCTTGGTACCATTGAGAATATCTGCAAATTCCTTCTGCCACTGCTGCCACAGGACAGGGATATTGTTCAGAGTCAGCCCCTCAGCCTTACTCTTTCCTTTATCTAGCCTTGGTCTTTGGGGGGGCACTGTTGCTCCTTCTTTTGACCTTGGTCACTCATATTTTTCTCTGAGGGCTGCAATCCTCAGTTTACTCTTATCTGGGGTATGCAACTGAGCCAAAGGCAGTTGCTTCTGCCTCCTCGCAATGATGGATACTCCATCAAATATTATCTTGCTTGGCTGAGATACTTCTTCGACAGTTGCCTGTTGAAAGTGCTTCTTTTTCACATTCCAGCACAATCCTTTCTACACATACATGGACAACACCAGTTCATTCCATTCTGGGGGCATTTGGGGATCAAACACCCATTCAAATGTCAGATGCGGTGCAGGTTGATCCCAGATTGATCTCTCTGTCATTAACAACAATGATGTCTCCACCTTATCCTCTTCATCTTCATCCATAACAAAGTCCTCAACCTTGATTTTCAATGATGTTGGTTGGCATTCAATCACCTTCTGAGGCTCACTGTCCTCAGCTCTCCTGCCATTGGTTGCCACTTTACCCTGTACTTTGAGTGTACCAGTCTTTTTGGGCTTCTTCCCCCTCTTCAGAGTGTGCTTGTACTCTTCAACCTCCTGTTCCAGCACCATAAGTACAGGGCTATCGCTTGGCAAGCTTGCCCAAGCTTGCCCCAGCTTGACCTCCTCCACAGTGGGAAACTGTTTTCCACTATCTAGTCATTTCTGCCATATTAACGGCTTCTTCTCAATGGCTCTGTGACAATGGATCCTTCCATCCCCATTATCCAGAGCCACATGGCTGGGATGGTCTCACCATCCACCACAATCTGATTATTTTTGAAGTCCAGAATAACATTATGCTTATGCATATATGGCATCCTGACAATCATGTCATAGCAGTCAAAGTTCACCACATTGAGGTACTCCCAGCTCTTAGTCTTTGCACAGGCTATAGCTGCCTGTGTTCCAAACTAGACAGTAGCATGACTGCTCACAGTTTCTAGCTAAAGAAGCAATGGCTTCTTCAGCTCACTTATGTAAATATTATGTACCTGACAAAACTGAGGCATTATACCAGTTGTTGTACTGCCAGAGTTCCACAAGGTCCAAGCCTTGTGCCCATTGACTTCCATGTACAATGCAAGGCATTCTTTGTCCTCTCTCTTCAACGCTGGTCTAGACAGCCTGTCAGGTGATTTGTGAAGGTGTATCTTATATACCATCACATTGGCCACTTCTATTGGGCAGTCTATTTTGCTGGCCAGATAATCTGTCAGGGCTTCCATGAGCTCAGTGTCAGACTCTTGGCCATAATAGTCATTATCATAGATGTCATACACATCTACTTCAACATATTCAGTGTCTGAGTTGTCCTCCTTCTCAGAGACCTTATCCGTCTCTGTAACCTTAGTGTCAAGGTGCTCCACCTCATCATTGTTGATGTCAGTCCTGTTACCTGAATCCACTTCATCCTCATCAGAGATAGTGGTCTGTGCTGCACACACAAATGCATGCAGTCTGGCTCCATATGTGTGCTATGGCTTAGCTGGGCATTCCCTTGCAAAATGTCCTGCCTTCCTACAATGGAAGCACCCAGTAACCTTTCCTCAGGCAGGGTTGCCTCCCAACTCTGGCTTTCTTTCTATGGGATGGCTTGACAGTTTGCTGGCATCTGCTGCCTTGCCTGCACCTGCTCCCTCCCCTGGCTTGCCCTTTACCTCACACTGCACCAGCGGGTGAGAGCTCCTAAACCTTGGCACTTGCCTTGCTATTGGCTGTATTACAATCCAGGGGTCCGGATTGTCAGCCAGGTCTCTCCATCTTGCCCAGAAGGTGCCAACCTTCTGGGGCTCCAGTCATCTAGTCTGACATATCATAGACCACATCTTGGCATGATGTGCCACTTTGTGCAACTGTTTGTAGTGCAACATGTGCACAACAAATTCCTCCATGGAATTCACTTCAGGAGAGAGTCCGTCATCACACATCAGGGACTTCCTCATTGCATCTGGAATACCCCTCAAGAACATATCTATCATCACCCAGCTATCTGGGTATATAGACATATTTTGGACATGGTCAATCAAGGTATCATAGAAACCTTGAACTCCAAAATTCTCTGTAAATGCAGTGTTTATGAATGCCTCCTGTGCATTTTGCATAGTTGATGCACTGACAAAACGGTTGTATAGCTCAAGGATGACATCCTTGAATGTCCACTGCTGTCATGCTCTATTATAGTGGAGAACGTGCTGCCAGAACCAATTCTTGGCTGGCTCATCCAACAATTCTGGCAGTACAAATAGGTGTTCTCTGTCCAAGTGGTCCTCTCCATACTGGCACAATGCCAAGTGATTACATATGTCCATTGTCCAATTCTCCAAGTCGCTGAACTTGGATTCTTCTTTACATGGCTGAATATGCTTGGCTTCTGCCTTACGTGGCTTGATACCCTCCAGTAGCCATAAGGGCACACCTACTGCATCATCAATTATACTGCTGAGGTGCTGGTGCATATTACTATTGTATACCTTAGTCGCCTTAGATAACTCTGGTGTCTTATTCCTACCCTCTGCTGGTGGAATAGTGGAAAATGCCTGCACAGGTATTTGACCTGCGCCATATGCTGGATTTCCACTATTCCATTGCAGTGGTAACTGCCTACCACCATTTCCTCCAGCTTGTTTGACTGGGTGTGGAGCCAGATCCTCCCATCCTTGCTCCATGTGCTCTGTGCATCTAAGATACTGTTCTTGCATAGCATCTACAGGCGTCCATTGATAAGACCCCACACAGGCTAGGCACATCAACAGCAGGCTTGGCATCAGCTCCAGAAATCTTGCCGCACTTGTTCCAAACTTAGTGCACATGTTTTATCCATTTTAAGCCATTCCTGATGGCCATGCATGGCAACTGACATACCTGATCAGTGATAGTGCTGACGGCAGCCAGAATGACAAGTGACAGTTGGCATCATGCTGTTGGCAAGCATTGACAGATAGCATCACTCAGGCAGCATGTGGTATTGCTAGCTGCCAGCAGCGCTTAAGAGTAGGAATGATGGTATTTTACTGTGACTGACAGCCTGGCATTTCACCTTGGTGCCTGGCACTGCTTAGTGCCTTCTTGTTACTTGGACAGACAGTATTTTTGTTAACTTCTCAATATTTAGTTTAATGCATGGCGACTACTTACACTCTTTCTAGTTTGCCACTCCTTGGTGATGCTTAGTCACTTAGCAATGGCAAACTTATTTTTACTATAAATATTTATCGTTGTCATTAGTTAGAACAAAACAGAGTACCCCAGTTTACACCCCTCAGTTCATCCTATAGTTTAGATTTCTTTTGAGCTGACTAAGTTCATAGTCACCAATTGTCTGAACACTCCTAGCCTGCTTGCCGCAGTTATGCTTATGGAACCTATGCACCTTGCACCTATGGCAGGCATCATGCAGCTTGGTCATTGCTAAGCTTCTACTTTCCTTCCCACGTTCTCTTGCCACACTTACTTGTACCTCATCCCTCTACGTCTTTTAGATGCACTTCATCATTGGTGCACCTTTCTTACCTCACACCCTTGCTGACTTTCATTACTGACTCTCACCAAATTTTGCTGTTCAACTCATTTTCTGGGAACTGCCCAGGACTCCCTCAATCTTAGTGCACCCAATGCATTGTTATACAGGTCAGTAGCTGTAAACCGTATCTGCTACTGATCTACTTCTGGGCATGATCACCATCCTTTGAACAATATACCTTGATTGTCTATCAAGGTATGGCCTTGGTGGGTCAGGTCCTGATTCTTCATGTGCTGATATGCCACACAATCAGCTAATGACAAAGCCATTCCAACTCACTTTTGACCTGCGCTGAGGTGGCATCTTCCACCTCATGCTCCTCTGACCCTGCCCCTGGCCTAGTAGCAGTGGACTCCTCTGTGGACTGAGGTCACTCTGTGTGGCCTTGGAATGCTTCCTGCCACAATGCAGCATGAAATCTTGCAGCAAATTGTTCCTCTGACTCCTCTGGTTTCTGGGGAGCATAGATGTTACTCATTGCTTCCTCTAGATGGGAAGAAAGTCTTGTCCTTGCTGGAATCAATGGAATGAGATTTGCTCCCTCCAGTGTTGAGGCCATTGATAGGCCATGGGCCAAAGCTGTAATCCATGAGTTAATAAAGAAGGATCAGAAACTCAAACATGCACACAAGGAAATCATTTGGTGCAATGTTGAAATTTGACAGCTGCATACATCAATTATTGACAAAGAACACAACTTTACAAAACATTTACTGGAGATTAAAGATGTGGTCACACCTATTTACAGCGCTATTGAAGACTTTGTCACATAACATTGTCATGTCAATGCTGCCCTGCTCACCAGAATATATTATATCTACTCACTTCCAGATTTCACAGGTGTCTCCAGACCTGGCATCAAGAAAGGTTGAATTGAGGTAGACATTTTTGCTGAGAATATCAAAGTTGCAGGGATTGTGAGCAATCTAGGAAGTCAACATGACCTTAATGATGGTGATTTTCCACAAGTTGAGGAAGACAATGACAAAGAAGTGGAGGCTCTCAATGATATCATAAATTATGTCAGCAACCTTTCTATTGACACATAGATTACTGTGAATGTATAACTGTAAATTTTTATGTTGTGAATTTCCTAGTAGTCAATCTTTAAGTTGTTGGTATGACATGTTTACAACAATGTTTACAATCTGTTCACATCAATCAAACCTTTGTCCTTTATCTTACTACAACATCACATCACATCCTGTCTTAATAAAGCAATGGACCATCCTACTTCTCCCCTTCTTGTAAAATGCCTCCACTACAAGGATGTGCAACAGATCAATAGTCTACAGGCATTTGTTCAATATATTGTACAAGAGGATTTGGATTCTGAATCCATGCAGAAGCAGATTTGGCAATCTTACTTTATCTCTCAATTTTCTGGGATCTACTGGGCAGTTTTCCTTAGCAGAATACCTGGGATCTACATCAAATGGTAAGCATTCTCTGCCATGTCATTTGTTTTCTTTGATTTATCTATCTTGCACAGGGATGGACCTGATAATGCTGGGATTCAATTAGAAGTTACAAACAGCTGATTTGCTGCAAGTTCACAGTTTTCAATGCTCCACGGTGCACTACTTTTTATAGTCTCAAAAGGCACAAATTTTAGAGGAGATGAGGAGCCTGATCTCTGTATGCCATTCTCTCATGCTTCTGCTAATGAACTCTGATCATTGGCACAAATACTTGTGAATTTGATTCCCAGATTCCTTCAATGCCCTGCTCTACACAATCCAGACCAGCTTAGCCTCCTTTGACTCCCTTCTGCTTGACACAATCCAGACTGGCAAGCTCTATGAAAGGAACCCCCACATGTAGATCAGCAACACAGCAGTCTTCAAGCCCCATCAAGCCCAAGGTTCATATAAACTCTCAAGGAAAACAGACCTCCAACCTGCCAAGCCTTGAGTCAGAGCATAAGCTTTCTTGTCAGTCTCATAATTGTTTTCATTGATCTATAATTATATAGTTGGTGACATTTCACTTGGTTGTTCTCCCTTGTCTCAGTCTTTAATTCCTGACCTCTTCTTATATCAACATGTTTGGTTGCTAGCAAGTATAATCTATAGCATGTGAAGCCCCGTTTTCCCCACTGTTGAATATTCAATTTCACTGAGTAAAGTTGTTGATTCATATTTTCAGAGTCATGGATACAATCAAGAAGGTGTGACAATTCTTGAGCAAGCCTGGATATCTTTGCGAGGACAACAAGCCAACTTTATATAACGGGTCTGTCTTGAAGGATTGCCATAGATGGAAGCTGAGTAGATCTGGAAACATATTGTTAAGCCCTCACAGTAGATCCGTTACATCATGTGTATTTGGCTGTTGCTCAATGTTTGTTTAAATTTTATTTTTCTAATATTTTTTCCCCTACATCTATTATGCCAGTGCTCTTGACAGCCATTGATGCCCCCAGGCACTATTGCAACTTGTCACAACATCTTCTTATGAACATGTCTTGCTGTCAACCTCACCGCCTTGTAAAGAAATGGAAAGTCCAAAAGAAGACTGCTGCAGCAAAGGCTGAGGCTGAGGGCTGACATGAGGCTTAGCAAAAAGAATACTCAGCAGCACTTGAAGGTATTGTGGAACATGTCAAAGCCAAGGCCATTGACCTTCATGAGCAATTTAGTAGTCACACTTTAGACTCTTATAAAGCCAAAATTCTTCAGACTGGCCACCTGAAAGGTGAGAAGCATGGAGTGTTGTGTTGGAATGTGTTCCTACATCATGAAGCTAAACTCACAAATGAAAGTAAGTGCACTTTTATTATGTAGCTACTTCTGCAGAGCTCAGTATTGATATGCAGGTCAGGAAGAAGGCGCTAAACGTCTGAAGGCCGATGAATTATCAAAGATTCTTCAGGAGAAGTGGAATTCAATGTCATAAAAAGAGAATATTGCATTGACCAACCTGCTTGTTGATGAACTCAAAGATCATTGTGTAGACACAACAT
>QGOA01007434.1:0-11501 GCA_003313075.1 Termitomyces sp. MG16
AGATTAACAGTAGTGATAACTACGAGTAATAACATCAGACTGTTTGTCATGAATCAGCATTTTTACGGCAGCCCTTCATTCTGCGCAAATTCAAAGTTAGACTAAGTCGGAAACAAAGTCAATAGGTTGTCTGAAGGACTTCACGTTACAGATGTTGGAAGAGGCATTTGTCGAACCACTACAGTGCCCAAAAATGGATAGTTCGAACCCCCAAATTTTGAAATGCTGTCTCTCCCTCAAAAGATTGAAATTTTCCACAGAACCCTCAGATTAAACTCTGGTAGCTCTGGACTGAACTTGATCGATTGTCCATAGATCATGTTCCAGCTGCGTTGAGTCAAAATCTACTTGGACACTTTTTACCCGCATATTGAACCTCTTCTAATGCCTTGTCAAGAAATGTCTTGATTGTTGCGAAATGCTAAATGATTTCACGAATTCACAAGTATATCCATGCCCATGCCCATCACGAGAACGTGAACAGCATTTCAAAATCGCTTGTTCAGCTTACCTTGTAATGAGACCTTCCTTTTCTTTTAGGAGGAAATTGAATGAGATTTGGACGTTATGGTATGCAATTGTCCTACTTATTCTCCTCAAAATCCAAAACTACTAGTACACATAAAGAAATCATTGCACTTTTATAAAATATTGAGGGGTTTTCTTCCAGATTTTCGTTTGCACTGCAAATTTGTGGGTCATCACTGTAGAGTGATACAGTAAATCAGTCCTCAGTCACACTTAGTATGTGTATTCCGACTGTTTATTACCTGTAGAGTGATACAGTAAATCAGTCTACAGGAAAATGTCAACAGACTGTACGTAGAGGTAAGTAAGAGGGCCTCACCCTCAGTCACACTCAGTATGTGTAGTCCGACTGAGGGTGGCGCATTTGTGGTGGCTTATCTAACTACGAAAACAAATTAAGGTTTACCAAAAGACTGGTAAATAAGGGACGTCAGACTCGCTGAGCCAAGAAACATGGGCACTGGATCATAGTGATCGGGTAGTAGCCCCTGTCTCTCCGACGGTCCAAGAAGTCCTGTCCTTAACAATCACTAACTCGTTGGCTTCATCTGTCCGGCACTGAGTAATGCGGAATTATACAGGGGACCGAGGCATATTGTTGCCTGTAGAAGTCGCGTTGCCTCGCAATGATAGAACTCTCCACCGACCACCCAACCAAGACTTTACAGACACCATCCATCCGTGATTAGTGCTTCCGACATGTTGCTGTGTTAATCCAGTACTAGTAATCGACCTGTTTTCGTACCTGTCGGCGTTATCATTCCTTGACTCGCCCTAGACTTGATGATTGTCTTGATTTGGTGTGATTTTGGAACTTTTTTCCTTTTCACAATTGCCGCTAGCAGTCAACCGTTTCCACATATTCTTTGATATCTTGCAGAACCAGAACATATAGATACACCAGAAGATAAGTCCGCAGACCAGAGCTGCGGCAATTCCGACGACGGAGCGCACGCCTGCAGTTGACTTCACGAGACACATAAGTAGAAACGCGACGAAGAAGGTCACTGTGCTGATGCGTATAAGCAATACACGAGAAGATTATCATTAGAAACATGAGAAAACATACCCCCATATGAGCAATGCGAATGGCAAACTTTACATAATGGCTAGTCCCTCAAATCCATTTTTTGGAGAAAAATGTTCGTGCAGGTATTCATGCTAACACGAAATAAACAGCTATAAGTGAAATAAAACTAGTCAACTTACGTGTTCGTTTACGTCCAAGATATTACGTTCTGAGATATCACGTTCTTTAGCTCTGTGTTTCAGGACCAACATCAATCCAAGTAGCATGCTCGAAAAACTAGTCACAATCGAAAGATAACTCGAAATTTGTGCACCTGTACGAGCACTCTTAAGAATAGGTGAGTCGTTCGACGGGTCGTTGGAAGGAATAGAAAGAAATGCGACATTCGCGTTTAGCAGAATTGACGCAGCATATAGGCAAACAGATGTATTCGTGTACGAATATAATATAGTAAATATCTGGAGAATGGAAATCGTAAGATAATACGTAAGTAATTATACACAAAGGAGACTCACCTGGAGAATGGAAATCGTAAGATAATCCATCTCCAGGTGTGTCTCAACCTAATATACAGTTGAAGTGGTGAGACAAGAGGACGTCATGGATAAGTAATCAATATAAAACTTCAAGACATGTACGTAGAAAAGAAACATACGAATTATGACTTAATGTATGACGCGAGTGTTTTAGAGTGAATCCGAAGTTACGAGGCATTACCTTCGACAAGAATGGATGCCTTGTTCGCGAAGAAGTTGATCAAGGTGCTCTCAATTGAAATTATCCACGTACATGGAAAATGTGTTCTCCCCACTGCTCATTCATGTCAATGTAATATTTCACCCATCGCGGTCTGATAGTTATTTCGTCGACCCAAAGCTCTTTCAACTTTTGCAGATGTAGGTTCGGCGCGAAAAGCAGCAGCGGGGAAAGTATCTCTATTAGCCATGTTCGTTTTGGAATATCTTTGTCATAAACACTCTGTGAAAAACTGAGGCGTGCTCCGTACTGTCCGTGGTAGTTGAGAAACCGGTCTCTCACTAAAACTGTGTCAGTATTTGATATTATTATCACCTACGTCGGCGTACTCAGCACTTGCATGAAACGTCCTGAGAACCATTTGTCAATATAGTCAACATTTAAGGTAGACCTGGAACGTACCGAGGCACCAATGAGAAGCTGAAGCCTTGCGGTCTAGGAGAACTTTGATATTACTAAAATGTAGCGTTTCCGAAGTCTGCGGACTTGCTTTTCATCCCTTCCACAATTTCTGCCATCTCTTTGAGCTCCTCCTTACTCAGGTTGGCTGTGGTTTTCGAACTGCTTTGTACGTCTTGAGATGTGATGAATATTAGCCACTCCAAAGCTTCCTGAGAAGCGATCATCGAGTACCTGTACGAGCGTCGGCGATTGTATTCGCTACCAGGTCGTAGGTGTCGTCAGTGGCATTGCTAATGTTGGGAATGTTGGGGAATAAATCCCAGTGAAACCTCATTTCAAGAAGCACTAGTTACTGACGTTCGACACAGCATGATGGAATACTTGCCAGTACTGGTACTCAAGATACAGCTCTATGGAGAAAATTAGCTGTATATATAAGAAGAGATCCCTTACTAATGTGTGTCGATGAGATATCTCCTCTAACTTCAGATATGTGACTCGAAATATCAAAAGTCTCCAACCAGAACACGCTGCGAGTCGATGCACTGGCGTAGTAATATCCACACCAATTCACACCATCCTCTATGTTCACCTCGAGTAAGAGATGTACATCGCTGGGCTGCGTTAAGTTCCGCGACCGAGTGAAGTCTTCGAACTGGTCGATGAATTTGTTGAGAATCATCAACATTCCATCGTCCCATATCCAACATTCGGTAATAATCCTCTACGAAAAGTCAGCACTAAACTTTTTCTCTAAATATAGCATTCAGACTTTCTCAGCGTCGTAGAAATATGGCTGGCCTTCAGGATGCGTTACTTGTTGCCAGCCTTTGGGAAGCTCACCTCTGTCATGATGAGAACTTGAGTGAAGGAGCGGTTCATTTGACCCCAAATACTCACAGAGAAAAATCGTCTTGGTTCGCATTAATCTCGAATTCCACACTTTTGTCCTTACTGCAAAGCTCGTTGTGAAGCGATATGATAATTGAAGAGTCACATGAATCTCCTACGCTTGTATCTGGGTACCTTGTATGGCAAAAGGGGGTAAATGTCACCTGAGATTCCCTGAGAGAAACCTGTGTCCGGACTCGCTCCAGGTCCGGAATCATTGCGGCCTGGCACAAGAGTAGGCGAGGCTGGGAGGACGAAGGAAGTTCGAGATGCGTTTACTCCAGGTGAAAGCACCCTGATGGTCTGACTGGACATGTCGTTCCCCGAATAGATTGTCATTGAGTCCCTTCTGGATGACATCCTGTCAAATTGAGAGCTTTTGACGGATGCGGCATCATCATCGGGTGGGATGACATTTAAAGAGATGCCACTCGAAGAGATCATGCGCGGTGGAAGTTGTAATCTGTTCGTCGGTATCAATGAGGCGAATACCTGTGTACTGCCTGCTGATCCTACTTCTGTTCTGCTACATCGCTGGCTGTTCTCTTCAAGCGTCTTGTACAAATCACTTTGCGGTGGTGAAATTCCAGAACGCTGTCGCCCAGATAAAAACAAGACACAGCATTGTGACAAGCGCCAAATGATCTTCCACAAAGGACGGCAGCGTGCTACAAGACTGAGCGAGGCGCTGGGTGCTGCTCGTAACACCAGCACAAGGCGTTTCAACGTGGCCATCTAGCTCGTAGGTAGTCAATTTATTTTGAGCGCTACCGTACATCTGTGGTCTTTATACTGTACACCTATGGTTGTGTAATAGGCAACTACAACATGTCCCAGGACCGACTATATTGGGAGGACTCTGTATTTACGTAACCATCCTGAGAGTAGTTGTCCAAGAAAGTGCAAAAGGAAGACAGCCAATAGATGCACGAATTCAGACATTGAATGTAGCTCTTGTACAAGAGCTGGACATTGGAATATTGAGGAAAGGAACAATGCCACTTGGAAGTGAGTCCTGAGAGCTGAAGCCACTTGAAAAATATGATTGCCCATCAAGCTTCAAGGCCCAGCAGCTTTCAAAAGTATGTAGGGATGAAAGCCCTAAAACGGAGAAGATGACTAGACGCATAAGAAAAAACCTAAAGAGGGCGTGGGGTGTTATGACCGGTAACGACCAAATATGGAGAAGCATTCGTGACAAAGATTTCTCCAGACAGATTCGAGTATTTCTCTGGAAGTGTACCCATGATGCGTACAAGGTGGGTGCGTACTGGGACCGTCCCAATATGCCTGCAGAGCTCATGGTGAGGTCTAAATGTAGCCATGATGGCAGAACTGACTCCCTAAACCACATATTAACGCAATGTTCAAGCCCGGGCCAAGCAGAAGTGTGGGCTCTTGTGAATGCCCTATGGGAAGATAGGACCGGTGCCCCTCTCCCGCCAATTAAAGTTTCCTTAATTCTTGGAAGCGCTATAACCCCAATCACTGACAAGGAGGGAAAAATATCACCCTACCTTTCGAGATTCTACAAAATCCTGACAATAGAGTCCGCTTACTTGCTATGGACATTGAGATGTGAGAGAGTGATTAGGAACAATGACACCCCCTTCTCCACTGAAGAAGTGAAGAATAGATGGAGGACGATGATTATAAGAAGAGCAGAGCTAGATGACAAAATGACGAGTAGAAGACTCAGCAAAAAAGCTCTGAACAAAAAACTAGTTAGAGAAACCTGGGGAGATACCTGTTCCTCCCTCCATCAACTTACACAAACTAACAATGCAAATAGCAGGGTTTTAGTGGGTAGTCGGCCTGAAAGCAGGTCCAGGGTTGGTTAGAGAACCCTGTTCCCAGAGTCCCACACAACGTGCGTAAAAGCATTTCCTCGCAGAGTAAAATCAATGGAACACCCTCGCCAATAAACCTGGTTTAAATCCCAGGTGTAAGTCAGCGGGTAAGATGCAACGCCAAGGGCGTCCGAGTCTTACCAATTAAACGCCACTCCAAAAAAAAAAAAAAAAAAAAAAANNAAAAAAGTCTTGTCGTGCCTGTGTCACACATGTCACATCTGTCCATCTGCATCCGGTTATCACGTGATACACTAGTTCCCTTGGACTTCGGTCGATCAAGTGATCTTCCTGCTCTCATTGATTGCCCTGCTATGGACATGGGGAAAGGTTTTCTCAAACGGGTGATGAAGAAAGATCAGGTTGGTTGGTGCCTGTCATTTATCAGCCATAACTCTGGTCGCAATGGGAATTTTGTGGTGAGACTGCAGAGGTAAATTGAAAAGTATTTATGCGGGTTTGCAGAGTGATTTGACTTCAGGATCACTACCTTGTTTCCTTTGAAATAAGCCTTGAATTTTTGTGCTGGCAGGAGCAACTCATAGTGGTCGTCAAAACGTGTTACAGATAAGTTTTTAATTGTTTTCTAATCATTTCTGAGGTGTTTGCTGTTCAGTTAGCAGAGTTTGCCCAAGCGGAGGAGCCTGTAGAAGCCAGTAAGTAAAAGGGTGGTAAAAAGAAGGTCATCATGAGTAGATGTTGTGTCAATAGGCCTGATAGCTTGATAGCTTGGAGCAGGTGGTCTTGCAATAAGGGTAACTTCCTTTTTGGCCTATCTTGTAACAGACATTAGGTTATGTGTCCCTTTTACTAAAAGTATATATTGCTGCAACATTACGTCACATTTATATTCATTGTTGTTACAATGTTACAATTCTGCTATCTACCTCCGCTAAATACATAGCTAAGGACGATTCTGTAATGAAACGCCTCGGTAGACCTAGTATAATGACTAAATAGCTAACATGATTAAACTAATAAGATTGAATAATACAAATAAAATGATAAAATAAGAAAAATGGGCAAGTGGGGTAGCATCAAAACCCCGTAGAAAAAGCTTGCCACCACTGCAGATGACATACACTGTGTTGCGCAATTAAGTCTAATCTAGGACGAACCGACGATGTTACTTTTTGCAGCAAGACATTGAACCTGCCCTCAAATTTTAGCTATTTAGGTAGTTATTTTTCTGTTGTTTACATAGTTGCAATCTGGACACTAGTCTGATTCACTTGTGTGACTAAGAACTTGGAACTTCTCTGCTATAACTCTGTTACATACCTGCCTTACTATAGGAAAAGATCCTAGACAGCAACGAGAGAGTGTTGGATGCCAGGGTTACACCATACACTGTAAGTGGCATGAGACCCAAAAGGGTTATAATAATCTCATTTACCTTACTCTGACACAGACAGAACAGATATATAATGGAGTACTAGTTGCACAACCCTTAGTTGAGTATACAAGACTGAGAGTGAGTAATATTCATGCCAATGAATGATAGACATTACTTATAATCCTACCACAGTCATACTTACTTGTATGCTATATAGGTCTTGATTTGTAACAGAGGGCTTCTGAGAAGGTTGGGTAGTGGCAATGTTGGAGGCATTCAGATAGACTCAATCTCTAGGCTTGTACTTGGAAGCTGGAGTTCATCCACAATCATAGTATTGGGCTGTGTCATCCTTTGCCTTAGCTAAAGCAGCCTTGGCTTCTTCTTGGGCTGTCTTCATCTGATTTATACACTCATTAACAGCTTCATTCTCTGAGAGCCAATCACAAGGCTCAAATCCTATCTGAAAGCATCAACCAGTGTCCATAAAGAAAGGAGACATCTGGGTGGCAGCATATACATGGGTTGTTGTATTGAAACTCTGACTCTAGTAGTAGGTCATCCCAGTTGTCCTGTTGATCATTGCAGAAGAGCTGGAGATACTGTTCTAGCTTTTGGCTAATATGCTCAGTCTGGCCATTGGACTGAGGGTGGTAGGCAGTGGAAGTTTGGAGTTTGACATAGAGAAGACAATACAGTTCTCTGGTGAACTCTGCTACAAACTGAGGTCTACAGTCAGAGACATAGGAATCTGACAATCTATAGAGTTTCCAGATAGAGATCTACTATCACTATAATAGCATCATATATATGAGAATCTGGTAAGTTGACAATGAAGTCTACTGAGGCCATGCTCCATGTAATGCTGTATTATGGAGCTTTTTTGTGCACTAAATCATAAGACAGAACTTGTCTATTGGATCTGGCTATGGTGTGCAGAGAAAAGCTAATTGAAGTTATATAATTGTAACATCTTATATATAATCAGAAGGGGGCTCCTTGATCCAAAACCACCATGTGGTTGGACAATATTCTCATATTATTGAATAACAGGCAGGTAAAAACCATCCTGAGCCTCCCTAACAGGAGCGTCACCAAAAGGTGCCTGTCCAGAGCCCTCCCATGTCCAACAATGGGACCCTCCAACTACTACGGAGAGTTGGAAGTGTGCTCTAGCTCAGTCTAGCGTCTAGCCCTCTCTTTACCCTACCCTTGTAATGGCTGATGTGGCAATTGTTGTCCACTGCATTACCTGTTCACCAAGTGATCTGAGATATGGGACTGACTCAGAATTTTATTCAGGTAGATGATTATGGGAGATAAATTTCAAGGGCAAAATCTTCTACCAACATATTCCCTCTGGCTGGGAGGTCAGTAGAGCTTGCATCCTTGACATGACAAACCATTGCCTCACTTGTACTGTTCTCAAATCTTCCTTCCTACCCCCACACCTTCTCCTCTCTTGCTGCATAAAAGAAGATCCTGCACCACAACCGAATATAGTGGGACACACAAATCACCTGTGTGCCCACAGAGAATGAACCTGACTCAGACTAAAAAAATGAATATATACTGTAGTAATCTGAGGCATTTTTTCCTCACCCACTACGTTCCTACCAGAAGTACAAGGCCTAACCATCCCAAATATGTCTGACACCCCAGTAATTACCTCAGTGACCCAGGAGGGACAACCTCAGCAGGTGAACACTTCTGTTGAAGGAACCGCCTTTGAGGGCAGTAGGTCTCAGAATACTCCCACTGTTATCCAGATTAGAGGGGTTAAAGAAGCGGAGAGACCCAACAAAGCTGTTGAGGAGCAGTAAGTCACCATAGTAAATGTCTTATGTAGCCTAACCTCCCCCCAACCTCTATCAGTCCCAACTGTGAGGGAACTCAATATGAAACTGCTTTTCCCCCCTTGAAACCGTCTCTGGTGCCTTCTATGAAGAAACTCTTCATTAAAATCAACCAAAAGGCTGCCATGCACTGGGAAACCCTAGGAATTCCCACCCTCAACACCCAAGGGAAAGGGGTTGAAAGGCCTGCAGAGAAATTAGTGGAAGGCACCCAGGTTGATGATGTTATGGCAAACCAGGAGAGCACGAAGCATTCCCCCTCTTTTAGTCCAGTTGCTAAAAGGACACTAAAATGTCACACCTCTGCAACAAACCCTCTGTACAGTACCCTGATCAGTTGATCACAACCACAGGCAAGAACCAGAGAGGTTTCCCCCTCCCCTCTCCCCAAACAGGGTAGTGCGCAGAGAATGGGTACCAATACGAGGATTAATCAGAACAATGGAAGTGACAACACTATTGTCACAGATGAGACTTGGGATGCAGTTCTATCTGACTTGCCATCTCCTTCCCCAATTGAAGTGATCCTTAAAGGCAACTTAGACTTCTAGTCTGCCAGGACCCCTATTTCCCCACAGGTGGCGCCACAGGAACAACCTTTTTCCCATTATGACCCCATAGACTGGAGTATAGCTGGAACACCTGTCTTGCCTAGCACCCAGCCCTCTGCTCAAGTAAAGAATCCAAGGAAATAATTGCACATGTCATGGAAACCGCCCCAGTCCCCTTAAACAGAGCAATGATGGAACTGCTCAAAAATATCTTGATCAAATATATTGAAGTCAAGAGAAACCCTGCAAATGGAGTGGATTTCTGAGGGTGGAACATCTACTTGCATAGCTCCTGTCTCAGTGATGACGATCACATACAGCTTATTAAACTAATATGTGTATATAAGTACTCAATGGTGACAGCTGGTTTTGGCATCCTGCTATGTGGAAAAGACACCCTGTTGTGTATAAACTGCAAGTCAATCGACCACAACACTCCCAACTGCCCCTTTCCTAATCTTCCCAGCTGGCTTGAGTATAAACCCTCTTTGCAGACCTCCGAAGGCCAGAAACATGCCTACAACAATGTGTCCAGTCACCAGGGAAATGACAACACTAACTTCTGAGCAAGGGGAAGAGATAGAGGAAGCAGAGGCAGGGGCAGAGCCCTCTCAAGGAGGGGAGGTTACTACAATTAAAACATCAGCCTGTGTTGAAGTATGTAGAGAATTAAAGGTTTTTGTGCCCCACTTGTGTCCTCTAGTATGGGGTAGAGTGAGGCTCAGGATGTGAATGTGAGCCAAGGACTGAAATATATTGGCCACTAGTAGTACATGTAAGTCCAACGCTCAGGTCAAGAGGCCAAAGAACAGCAGTCTACAAAAAGTAGAGGAAGGTGCCATGCAGCAGTTCTGCTTAAGCCATGAGATGCCTGATCTATGACCCCCACAATATAGCTCAACGTTTCTCAATGCACCGTCCCCTCTGAGAGCTTGAGAAATGCTCTCACCCCAGGATAGCATGGATGGCTACCCAGAAGGTCTTACCAACCACTCACACTGTAGATAACAATTATGAGGTATTTACTACACCGGTATTAGGTTCAAGCCTCAACACAGCTGGGGGACCCATAGAGTCATCCACTGCTCATGACCTGACATCTGGCTGTGGAGAGTACAGAGGTGGAGTTCTGAATTGGAACACCACTCATGAGGACAGTGTCTCAGAAGCTCTCAGGGCTACTGTAAATGGTAACAACTCTGATTTGAGAAGAAGTGGAACAAGTATGAATCACTTGCTACACATGGAGATCTGCCCACCTACCACCGCTACACCAGCAGAACAGACAAATGAAAACTACACAACTTCTGAGAGAAGATGGAAAAAGAACACCAAAGCAGTGATCAAGCTTGCCTTGTTGAATATAAGGGGATATAGAGCAAGCGGGTCTCCAATAAACAATTCTAAGTGGAATCACATTAACCAAATAATGCGTGACAATAAAATTGGAATCCTTGTCATTCAAGAGACACACCTAAATGATGAAAGGAAAAGGAATATAGAACATCTTTTTGGAAGGAGACTCAAAATTATCCACTCAGCTGATGAGGAGAGCCCTACAACAAGGTGTGGGGTGGCTGTTGTGATGAACAAGGACCTAACCTACAATGATGACATGAGGATGAGAGAAATCATTCCTGGTAGAGCAATCATTGTCAAGGTGGCACAGAGACAAGAAATTATTGATTCTTGCAGTGTATGCCCCAAATGTAACAAGTAACAATGGAGACAAAAGTAAACACTTTTGGAATGTGTTATGTGACTACTTACATAGCCACCTAGAAACTAAGATTGACATAATAATAGGGGATTTCAACATAGTGGAGGATGAGCTAGACAGGCTCCCCATGAAACGAGACCCAGAGGAAGTGCTGGATGCCCTAGACAACCTGAAGAGACTGCTTAAGGTACAAGATGGATGGCAAAGCACCCACTCTGATATGAGAGCCTACACTTTTAGACAGGATGCCACACTCTTCATGTCCTGCATTGACTAAATTTACGCAACAGAGAGTATCATGAGAACTGTGAGAGACTAGAAGATAAGTGCATCTGGGGTGCCAGATGTCAGGAGACTCTTTATTTCTTCCTTTTCTCACTCCTTATCTTCCTTTTCTCACTCCTTATCTCTTTACTCTCCCTTCATTCATTCTCTTAATTCTTCTGACATTATTTCATTTTTCTGTTTCTATTCTTTCAACACTATCTGTTAGTACTACTCTCAGCCCTTGAGATGCTCTGGTTCTTTAGCTACCATTCAGACAAGTGTGGGCCCTTCAGCACCACTTCCAGACTGCTTAT
>QGOA01007442.1:0-10560 GCA_003313075.1 Termitomyces sp. MG16
TTGTATTCCGATTATCGTAGGATGGGATGAAAGATAATTACAGCTAGCTATTCTACAAATCTAAGTCTAACCTCCAACCCAAGCTCAAGGAAAATGAAACAACGCAAATGTCAACTTGAAGGTTCAGGAACGAGAAATCCGACAAGACATGCATCAAGCATTAAATCTACACTAACCCAAGCATGGGTTGATGCTGAAACCAAAATCAATACTTGTCAGAGGCGCAGATATTGAAGGGGACAATCGCACCGAATAAGTTCGTGCCATCTCGACCAGCAACACGCATTAGATCTCTCTCCCCACCAGGGTGGAATGCCAGATAAGGCGTTATGTTATACACTTTTCCGTAAAACGCCGCCCAAGCGTCATCCCGCTTGTTGTGCTGCTTCAGAAGGGATGGAGGAATTCTCAAGAGCGTCTCTACACCCTGGTGAACATGAGTACATAGACGACAAGTCAGCGAATCAGACTAGACGGACCCTGAGATCCTTTCCTGAAGTTTTCAGGTTCGCCCAATCTAGAGGGCTATGACCAGGCGCCAGGGCCACTTTACGATTCCTCGATGGCTTCGCAGGCCGCTTTGTGGTTTCAAGGACTGTGAGAGAAGAGAAATTGACTGAGGGTGCCATTATATAAGCACCGGGCGTGCGTTGGGCTAGATGAGGAAGAGGGGGAGGGGGCATTAGCTGGGAGTCCGTCAATATCCTCGGAGTAGATGATTGCACGCGCTGAGCACTGTTGAGACTGGGAAAGGCGGGTGGGGTATCATCGTCACCCTCTGTGGCGGTATCAGAACCTTCATCGTTGTCCTCTGGAGGCGGCGAGATTCTATTCAAGGTAGGAACAGGGGGAACAGATCCTGTAAGCCAATCACGAAAGTAAGAAGTCATAATCTATGATTAGGACTCCGCTCCATCATAAGTATATAATCTTTACAACATGAAGCCACTACCTAGACTCATATTTGGAGTGCATTGATATCTTTCTCGTTTCTTCAACCTCTCTTCTTCTAAGTTCCTCAACTGGTATTGGACGCCTCGATCCTATGAAGATGCGGCCACAGGGCGCATCAGCAAGTGCTCTCAAAATCATGTCATTCTCGAAGAGATATTTGACCTCCTCTAGTGCGTATCCTTTGGTCTCCGGCAACAGAAAGTATGCCCAGAGTGTCATGACGATACAACACAAGCCAAAGAGGAGGAAAGTCCCGTAGGTTATTTCGTTCAACATAATGGGCGTGAGCTTTGAGATAGTAAAGGAAAACAGCCAGTTAACTCCGATAGCTATAGCCAGAGATGTTGTTCGAAGATGGTTCGGTGCAACTTCGGCGGCGATGACCCACCTGAAGTAATTTATCGATGGTAATCTTAAGGAATGGCATGAGTTACTTACGGCAGTGGTCCCCATCCTATACAGTAGAAGACAGCGTACAAGTAAACAGCGACGATGGAAACATAACTCGCTGGCACTATGTCCGGATATTTGTGTATACCACTGTAACCGCCGATCCAGAGCATCATCGCCGCCTGGCCTCCACCTCCAATGATAAGGCATTTCTTTCGTCCAAGGCTCTCAACAGCGAATAAGAGGACAAGGCTAACGGAAACCACCTTGTAACTGTTTTCTTAAACAGAACATAACAGCCCTACTATAAATCATACCTTTACCACGCCATAAATACCTATGAGGCCAAAAGAGTAAATCGCAAGCCATAGACAGACTTCAATATAGGTCACTGACCAGTCGCAAACAATCCACCGGTTTCACCACTTATTCCAAGACTAGCAAAGATTTGTGGACTGAAATAGTTGATTGCATTTGTGCCAGTCCACTGCAACCGTGGTGAAAAAGTGTCTGAAAAGAAAAGACTTATTTACCTGTTGGAAGAACATGACCAAAGAGGGAATGAAGCATCTTAAAGCTATCACGCGGGACTCTCCCATAGCCAGAAATTGTTTAGACAACGGAGGATCTTCCTTGCCGGCGAAGGAAGCCTTGATTTCTCCAATTGTTCGAAGAACGTCGTCATCCTCAGGGGATGTCCTGCTAGCAAATGCCAAGGACCTGGCAGCAGCTTCCTCCTTTTGATGCTCAACAAGCCATCGAGGAGATTCAGGCTGAAAAAACATGGTAATGATAAAGAGGACACCAGGAATCAATCTAAAGTGTGCTCGATTAACGCTTGGTCGTCGATTGAAAGAACACACTGCATGATGAATGGTATACGCCACTGCATTTCTCCAGGTGTTATGTCCTTTTGCGAGCTATAATTAACCCAAACTGCTTGGATAATTCAGAAAAAAACATCTCGAAATGGTGCAGTAGAACACTTGCAGCTTAGCATGATTCCTATATTGTTCGCCAATTGCATAAGCCCAGTACACCGACCACGAATAGATCGCGGGGTGCATTCAGAGACATACGAGGGCACCAGAGCAGATACCATACCAACACCCAATCCTCCAAGAAATCGACTGAAGTAGAGAAGCGATAATGCATTAGCCTGGTTGCTCCCCAGGCCCACAATGCACTGAATAACACTGCCGACCAGGTAAATGACTCCAGAGGTAAGGAGCGAGGGTTTTCGACCAAATCTCTTGGAGAGATAAACAGTCGACAGAGCTCCGAAGCTATGAAGTTGAGTTAGAAAGCGTACAAGCTCTTAGCTCGGCAAATGAGTTTCACGAACAAACAACCTCCCTGTAATACGGAAACAATATTTCCACTGAGATCGGCGCGCTGGGACGCGTTTTTTGTATCCAGGCCAAAGTAGGACTGGAAGGAGGGCATCGACAATACACCTCCAATGAGGCCACTATTCAAAACCAATCGCCATGATAAGAATCGCAAAGAAGGATGTCCATTCAGTACTGAACGTTAACGCGTTACGTACATATCCCAGCCATAGAATATGCTACCCATTGAAGCGGACAGTGCGAGCGCGTAGGCGTTACGATACCGTAGGATTTCGTGCAGATAACCCGACATGATCTCCAGGACTTAGAGTTCAACAACTTTTAGCCGGATGATGCGGGGAAACCTAGTGTCAAATATTCATGATTATCATGATGCTCCATTCGAATTGTTTCTGCACTGTCCAGCAGATGACTTTTAGTCGGACCGCTCTGCCGAGAATGAGGGTCACGCGAGGTCATCATCTCTAGAATCCACTTTGAAAGAATAGTATCCATTTAAGCACTATTTTGTGAACTATGAAATGTTTGTACAGGCAGATAACGTGCAGATAGAAGAAAACCTCTTTGAGAATCACAGTCCGTCCTTTTCTCATCATTTGGGTCGAGTGATCGCGGGAATCAAAGGCTCGGAGGAAGTAGCAGGGGTTTTCATTCGTGAACTTCGAGAAATAAATATTACTGCGAGGAGGATCAATGTTGCGAACAGAGACAACCAAGGCTGTGGAAGGCAAAAATGTCACGGTTGTGCCATGTATCCGTACTATGTACTTCGCTGGAATCACGTACCAGAGGGCCGAATTCGGCATCGAAGCCTGCTCGACGGAACCGAATTTTGGCCACGTTCCACATGGCAATCATAAATATAAAAGCGAAAAGCGAGACGAGGAATGAAGATACAACGAAAACCGAAAAGACGCGCTTCGCTTTTTCAGACGGACCTCCTACGAAGATTGGTATGAGCGATAACATGGAGAAAAAGGTCAGGATGGTTCCTATGTACGTGTTGTTAGAGTAGAGACAGATTCCGGTAGCTGGGGACATCACCAATTGGATACAATACCAGGGTACCTGTGATGGGGACAGATATCTGGGGTTCCCAGGTATAACCAAGTCTGAAATTACAGAGCAATCATCTCGGTCGTGAAACTCTTCGAGGCAAGCGAAGAACGCACTGTGGATTCGAACATGTCCCATATTCTTGAAGACACCATCCCCAGATCCCAAATCGCACACCCCCTGCCTCGGAAGTCGAAAGAAAGTACAACGAAGAAACAATCAGCACGGACAATGTGATCAACAGTCTTATGAAACTGAGACTGATGGATTTTTATGAGCTGTAGTATGTACGTACTGGAGAAGGAAAACTAAAGTCATCGCTGAAGACAGGACGATCGCATGAATATCATAAAAATAAGCGTTAAACATTGTGAGATTTCACAGTCTCGAGTTCTCAGTCAGAGATATGAGGTATTTGGTTACCAAGCACTCCTTCAGGGGGACAGGAGAGAAAACAACTTCAGGAAACCTGTCCGTTTAAGCCGGGGTCACCGGATCGGGGTACTATTGAAATCTGTTTAACGCCTTACACTGCTGAGCTAAGACGCGGGGTAGGGTAAATATGTACTCTACGCCGAATGTATGTGTTGGTCAGACTGCTTTGTAACGACATAGTTTTCTTGGCAGAAGTAGGTGGCGTCTTATGACAGAAATCATGTTGTGACCTTGTCTTCAAAACAACATCGTAGAAACAGTCAGACAAAAAAACCAAACATGCAAGTTGAATTGAAAGTAGAAAATTTATACATGGAAATGAAAGACTGGTTTCGATAAATGAATACAAGAGCCAAGTCACAGCATGAATACCGACTGTAGAGAAGAACAGAAAAAGACTATTAGTAGTAATACAATACATTCAACATGACAAGGAAAAAACCTGAAGCTATAAAGAGGGGAATGGCTGAGAAAAGTGCCAGCCGACAAGTCATGAACAAGAGAAGACAACAATAGATGGACATGGCGTGACCCAAGGAGAAAAGTAGATAGAACGAGACGGACGTGAACGTGAACATGAAATGATAGGATAAAAAATGTAACTGAAAAGAGGTTTGGAAAGAAACTTTAAACAAAAAAAAATGCTGCAGACTGTTGGCAAACTGGGAAATAGCGGAGATATTTCTGTGGGTCGATGGGCGTGACCAAAAGTCGGTATGGTTGTATAGATAGGTGCCGTTTGTGGTTGAAAGAGTGATTCGATTTACAGATAATGGAAGGATGCTTGATGATACTGATACTGTGAAATTGAAATGATTTGGCTGGTGATACATCGTGCAGCGGTTCCGTTTAATTAGTACAGCAGGGAGACGGGAAGACGGTGACGCCCAATGTCTATGCTCATTGGACCTTGAGGTGAGGATCGTGCAATAAAGAAGCATCATTAACTCTGCACCAGATCGATGCTTGCTCCAAGCACACGATCTGTTCGTTTTCCAGGACTTTGGACTCCGCTTATTGTGTGCCGCATCTGCTCTTCTTCAAAAAGCTTTCGTCCTACGTCGGCACGAAGTCCTAGGCTAGCTTTTGGTGCAGGTACCCTCGAGGGAGAAGAGGGTGATCCATGAATGAAGTCATTGATATTGAATTCCAGAGGCCCTTGAGAATGAGGACGAGGGCTATCATTCCTCACGTCCTTGTGGCCATAAGGATTATTTATTGCGGATCTCTGAGATGGAAAGGATGGTGGTGGTAAAAGCTGTGAGGGTACAAGGTAAGTCGGCTCCTGAATGTTCCCACTGCCCACATCACCCAGTTCTCTGTCAATACTAGAGACACTTGGAATAGACCTAGTATCTCCACTCCTAGCTAGTGCTGGTGGCTTTGTCATGTCGGGAAGTTCTCTTCCAGGGCTCGAAGCAAACAACACCCGCCCCTTGTCACGCAAGGCACCCGGAGGACCACCTCCCAAAACACGAAATGCTGCGAGGTCTCTGGTGTCCTTGTTTGTAGGTCGTGCAGGGGAAGGGGAGGTTGCAAGGTAAAGCATAAGGTTTGCCGCCTCATTGTCGGCAGGAGCAGGACGCGGTGTAGTGGCCTTCTCTATTCCAGTGCTGGAAGTTACAGGGGGAGGAGTCTGGATCCTAGAGGCCTCGGTTGCGGCGGAAGTATTAGCCGTGACAGATACAGGAGGGCTTGTGGCCGTTATAGTCCGAGTCGAGCTTTGAGCGAACTGGGAATGCGAATAAATTGAACCAGCTTCGGACCCATCAATGCTTGACCTGGGCGATGATGCACTACCTGTCATGGACGGCCGATGGTGCATTAACAAAGATGTCAAGGTGGCGGCTGCCTTCATGTCGACGTCACCCCCGGTATCCGCGTTCAACCCCTCTTTGCCCTTGCCTTTGCCCTTGCCAATCGAAGTTCTGTTAACTTTTCGTGTTTTAGGCGATTGTGGGCTGGATCCGTGATCCAACTTGCGGCTCTTGGCCTGGGAACGATTGCCATCCCCAGGGCTCCGTTTCGGAGCACGCGTCTTGGGCGACGCAAGTGGCCTCGAGGAAGCGGGTACCGGAGGATCATCTGCGTTGTGGATAGTCCTGGCTTGTTTTGTGGGCGGCGGTGCTAGAATGGAAGTGTACAAGCTCGATTTAGACGTGAAACCCGAATCATTATTACTCGTTGTGGCGTAAGCGGTACCGTTGACCGCGGAACTGTAGATCCGAGGCGAAGAGGTCGTGGAAGGGGGGAGCATGCTCCCTGATCCACCCCTCCGTGGAAGATTGGCTCCAGGACTGGCTCCAAGAGGACTTTGTGTGGCGGGATTATTGTAATAGTTATTCGCGGTTGACTTGCGCTTGGCGGTGATGGTGCGGGAAACCGAAGTAGGTTGGCTCTGATTCTGACTATGTGCTTCAAGGTCACGCAGAGAAACATGATGGACGTTGTTAGTAGCCTTGTAGGAAGCATAAGAGAGGCGGGTCCGCAAGGCTCGGGTTATCTAAAGAGAACAATGAGCAACAGGGCAAGGGTTTCATAGCGTGATCCGAAGAACGAGAATGCCACTAGAGACAGAAAAGGAGGTGAATTGGGACGAGGAATGTAACGAGTACACAGTGTGGCGTCGTGGGTACAGTGGCGTACAGGATAAGGTGGCGGGCATTTGGTCTCGACGCGTCAAAAAGGAGATAAAACGCACCGTCGAAATTTCAGCTCTGGCCATGAACTTCTGGACGGCCCTTTGCCTCTGTTCTTTGTCTATTGGGTCCATAAAAGCGGACGTTGGAGACGGGACTTGGGCAGAGGGATGGGAAATGAAGGTCATGGGCGGTGATGGCGACGTGGCTGAGGACGAGGGGGTGGCCATATGCGCGTGTTGCTAGAGAGGCTCGAGGTGCTGGCCGTCGACAGGGGCTCGTCGCTGTGGACGGTTGGGAAAGAGGGATTGAGAGCGTCGGGCGCGTTGAGGAGGGATGGAGTGGGCGGTGAGAGCGTTTGGGGGCTGTCACACAAACGCGACGACGCGTATCGGCTTCTTCCGGGTTTCGGCTTACAACCCCGTGCCGGTCCTCCGCAACGAGGGCCACGAAATTTTTTCTCTTTCAGTCCAACAATTCAGTCTCTTCTGCCACATCTCCGGACAATGCCCGGCAAAGCGGCCTCTTAACTACCTTCTTGCTAACGTTAAGACTGTAGCGCCCTATTTCTGTCCAATATGCCATATGTAGTCCATCAGATGACCTGTCTGAATGACCTCGAGGTCTATAATTTGAATTTGATCTCCTTTTACAAATCTCCAGAATTGGTTCCTGTTCTTCTGATACAGGGCCACCCGGCAGTACACTGTTACTTATATTTTCCTAACACTCAGTGGTGGCGTCGTCCATGTTGTAGGTTCTCAGCCTCCAGCCGACTCCCGCCAGTACCATGTCGGCAGGAAGCCTACTCTGTCCTCGCCCCCGCGCACTTCCTCGACTTCCATGTTATCTAACATCGTGACAGTGACTCCTTTTTGAGGGGTGAACTTCACACGCCAGACAGACGATTCCTTAGAAGCCATGCTTCTCACAACGTCCTTGAGGAAGGATATGACCCGGTCACCCCAGGCCAAGCAAATAAGAGGGTCCCACGCGCCAGGCTTTCCACGTACCATACGAGGGAGCTGGATTGTTTTGAAAGATTGAGTTGTCGTCAAAGCACCAGATGGTGTCCGAAACCCAACGACGATTTCCTAATGTGAGCGTAACAGCATGTCCTCTCAACGACGTGCACAAAAACTTACAGGAACACCCAGAAGAAATGATTGGAAGTAGAATTTCAACAATTTTCTAAAACAAAAAAATCGGTTGAACACCCGATACCTCCGAGTGGGCCGCAAACATACTTCTCGAACTTTGCCTCATCGCGGGGCCCCCGGATCGCTAGTGATGTTTTGAGTTCAACGAAAGTATCAGTCTGATGGGTATATCTTTCTGTTACAAATTCCCACACATAAGGAACGGCATCGTGTCGTGTCGGTGCAAGAACTTACCGCGAACACAGTCAACTTCGCCTCCAATCAATAGTCGGGTGTTCCCCAACTTGGTTCGGACAACACTGCACCACTGGATATTTGTGTCTACGTCCCCACCCCAGCCGACAGGTTCACTTGGTTCCGTCGAAACCTCGGGAGTCGGAGTTTCCGACGTACAGTAAGATTCAAACGCATATCCATAGTAGGTTTGTATACGATGTTTGGGTTCCATGTTGTTTCTGGGCAATTGAAGACAGGTAAGGATCTGGTAGAGATAGTAATGACAGTCTCACTTCTCCTTCAGACGTTCCTCAGAGAGATGTTCCTCGAAATGAAGTATGCCATTGACAGACATCAAATTGAATTCCAGCTCTTCCCTCTCTTCATAAGGCGAGGTTAAAATCCTCTCTCAATCAAAAGCTCATGTTAATCGATAATTTAAGGCTGGGACTAATTCACATACCTGGTTATCACCCCTCGCCAAGCAACAACACCCACATCATGCAAGGGTACGTCCGAAGTTTCGCGTGCTTTTGCAAAAGCTTGCAGTAGACCGTCGATTCTGGCGCGTCCATCCGGTTTTCGAATCCAACGTTCGTACCCATAACTCAGTTTTGCCCTAGGTGGCGGATCCACGTAGTACCGAAGGGCAGAGTCATTGAACTCCAGAGTATGAGAAGAGTTATATGAGAAAGAAATCAATTGTGTAGGTTGTTGGAAAGGAGTCTGCTTGTTGATATGCTTCGATGTGTCGGGATATTGGAGAAACTGCAGGCTCTGAGAGTCTGGATGCGAGTTTGAATTGCTTTCCAACCTCGGGTGTTTAGAACGTGGTGAAGGTTCATCAGAGGCAGAAGCGGACTGTTCTGCGAGCCGTTGAGATACCGTCCTTTTCGACATGTAAGATTTTGAGGTGACGCGTGTGCCTAAGGCCTTGAAGACCACGTCAGACTTGGATCCAAGGTTAGGATGTCGACCGACAGAAACCCACTGCAGAGTGGCACGAATACCAACAAAATTCACTTGAAATGAGAGCTATTACAGAGGATTGTGACAAGAATGGTAACTTTCTCACACTACAAAGTGGGTTTTCTTCAACACCGTACGGTTATTTCATTTCGTGTATCGGTTGATATTTGTGGTGAAAAGTATGCAGTTACAACGTTACTTTTTGTCTTGTGTGTCTATTTCATTCGACACTGAGAACCGTATCACCGATGGTCGATTGCTCGTCTTTTCTGAAATGCCTGTAATCATTCAAACCTCGGGAGCAAGGAATCCCAAACTATGTAGAAGGAGACCAAACTACTCTTCTCTACAACGATGGATGATATTCAACCCAAAGTGTCCATCTCTTCTCATCCACGAACCTTCATGAGAATTAGAAGATGTCTACTATTAATTCCTGCCACGCTAATATATATATGAGACAATTTTTGTGAGAGACCAAAGCCAGCAGGACACCAGTACAGGTCAGGTCGAATATTCTCATATCAAAGGAGTCCCCATTCGTTAACTCGGGTCGATATCCTGTTGAATTGATTATAAAAGAGATCGGTTCTTCGACTTGATATAGAACAAACTACAGATATCAGTAATGCAAAAGTAATGCCAATTGCGGAAGATTTCTAGTCACGACTAATTGCATGCGAATCTCCGAAGGGTGCAGCTCGTCCACAGGACGAAATTCCTCCTGGCCGTGTAGGTATAGCGAAGAATATTAGAAAAGATCATAAGTAGTCGGTTTAGTTTTCCTTGCACCACAGGCATCATACAAGACCGCTTCCAGCCATCCTGACAGTGTCATAAACAATCCGCACCACTTCACCCCAAGCCTTGCTCATAGCACCAGCACCCGCACTCTGTAAACGTCGTCGGACCAGCTCAGCGGTATTTCCGCCGTTATTAGAACCATATAAGGCTTGCCGTTTTCGATGACGAATGCGCAATGCAAACGAAACTAGAGGTAGAACGACAAAGAGCAATAAGATCGTTGATATATTCGATGTCGAGAGATATGGCGCCAACGAAGCCTTGACAATTGCATAGGTACTCAGACTTGCAGGCCTGACTGTAGCTGATTGAGTTGGTGATCGTGAAACGGCCAAAGGACCGCCGGAAGAGGACGTTTTTGAATCAGCGGTAGTTCGTGAGCGCAGGACGGGATGTCGTAATGTTTGTTGTGGAGTGGCAGTAGAATCGGATGATAGGGAGGTTGTTGACGAGTTGGCGGGCGCTAAAGGAGTCAGGGAAGACAGGGGATGTAAAGAGTTCCGCGCAGCTGGGACTATAGTGTGTCGAGGTGGTGGATAGGGATGAAGATGATGACGACGAGGAAGGAGCCGGTGAACTTGTTCT